>JAJMBO010000020.1:0-110573 GCA_030585065.1 Blastobotrys persicus
CTCCGGACTTGCTCAATGGTGGATTCTTTTTTCAGCAAACCAGCCAAAAAGCGGGCTGGTACTAAACAGAAGAAACAGCAATCGAAGCCTGCTCCAGCAAGCAAACGTAGTCGACCTGAATCAGACGAAGAAATCTCGGGAAGCGATAGTGAGGATGAGGATATTTCAATGGAAAATGTAGAAGACACAGGTAGCCAGGATGAAGATGAAGAGCATTCAAATGAGACAGCCGCTGATAAACGACGAAGATTGGCCAAACAATATTTAGAAAATCTTCAGCATGAAGAACTCGGCGGATTTGATGCGGCGGATCTGGATCGTGACATTATAGCTAGACGACTGAAGGAGGATGTGGCTGAAGAACAAGGAAAAGTGTATAAATTCATTGCAGAAAAGCTCAATTTGTCAATGGTTTCGCCACAGGACAAGACAGTTAAAACTCATCAACTCAACGCATACGGTCTGACGGGGGTTGCCGTGAAACTCCCCTTTGCATATACCGTCTCCAAGGATCTTCAACTTGTCAAATGGGACGTCTCCAAGCCGCTGAATCCTAGAAGAGTAAAGTTTGTTCGTGGTAGAAAGGCAGACGATGCTGGGCACAATGACGAGATCACATGTGTAGCAGTGAGCCCGGATGGAAAATACGTAGTTACCGGGGGTAAGGATAAGAAGATCGTTGTATGGAGTACGGAGAATCTTGCGGTGGTGAAAGTGTTTGATACCCGTGATAGGAAAGGTGTGGTCACCGGGTTGGCTTTTAGAAGAGGTACTAATGAATTGTATGCCTCATGTGCCGATCTGAAGGTTCGGACGTATAATTTGGACCAGTTGGCACAGGTGGAGATTCTTTTTGGTCATCAGGATGAAGTTCAAGATATATCAGCATTGGGTCAGGAGCGCTGTGTTACCGTAGGATCACGGGATCGAACAGCTATAATATGGAAAATTACCGAGGAATCACGTCTAACGTTTAGAGGTGGTGATACGTCAGCCACTAAAAAGCGACGGAAGGTCGACGCGGACGACGACGAGGATATGGGCAATGGCACGGTCAAGAGCTATGAACCTGTTATCGAGGGTAGCATTGATTGCTGTTCAATGATCGATGACCAGCTCTTCGTTACCGGTAGTGATAATGGAAATATCAGCTTATGGTCCACTAACAAGAAGAAGCCGGTATATGTTGCTCGAGAATGCCATGGTCGTGACGACCCGATGGCGCCCTCCATGGTATCTGCAGAAAGCGATTCTAATCTTGTCATTTCTCCCGAGCCGCAGCCTCGATACATTACGTCTATTTACGCCATACCCTTTTCGAATGTTTTCTTCTCCGGTTCCTGGAGTGGTGACATTAAAATCTGGCAACTTGACGAGGATCTCCGCAAGTTCCACCAAATTGGCTCCATCCCTGGTGTCAAGGGTGTTGTCAACCGAATCACGGTTGCAGAATCAGGTCCTAGAAACAAGGAGACATATACTCTGTTTGCAGCTCTTTCAAAGGAACCTCGTCTAGGTCGATGGCTCAAAGTTAAGGGCGGTAAAAATGGGCTTCTTGCTGCCGTCATAGAAACTAAAAGAGCTTGATTTCATGTATTTTTAATAAACAAAGTACTCACGAATTGAACATTGTCAGCTCCAAAAGATAGTATGAATCTCACCGTCTTAGTTTAACTTCGATGACAGAGCTAGGGCAATATCCAGTCCAGACTCGTCTTCCTCGCCGCTTGGCTGAACTGTGTCAACTAGTCAATGTAGAGTTTTTTACTTTTCTTAAATGGGCCAGGAATTAGAGGGTTTGAAAGTCGAGTGACGCCAAAGGCCAGAAGGATGTAGAAAAGAGTCCAGAGTGCTCTTGAATAGTGGAATGTAAATTGATTTTCATGACAGAAACCGTCGACAAAGGAATACATTCCCTTTGATTCAGACCAAAAATAAGTCATGTCCAAGGCGAGGAGAGGTGCAAATTTACTCCAGAGGGTGTTTGCCTCTCCATACACACGAGGAAGTGGATCTGTTGGGTCATAATAAAACGACATGGAGTTCTGTCTGAAGGCATCTAAAACGAGCTGTTGCGAAGGCGGGCCTTCGTGTTTAATCACTGTCCAAGCCACAGGAGTAGTATCTGGATCGTGGACATCGCTCGCTCCAAACAAAGGCAAGCTGTACTTGTCATTGAATCTTATAGTGGCTAGATCCAACACACCTTCTGAAACAGATTCAAATCCATCCACGCCCATGTTCCGAAGCGTTTCGCGTGATGGATGGGTGGGTAATCGGGACGCCTGATGTCCAAACTCTGTGCTCATTGACCACGGAAGATGGTTCACCAGTACAATTCCACCAAGTTCATGAGTCCGGGAAACCACACTTTGGAGCTCTTCATCAGACGGCCATGGGCCGGTGGGGGCAATCGTCTCATTAATCCCAATGAGGTTCATATGAATTCGACAACACGTGTACTCCACACCGGGAACAACAAGTAGCTCGTTAGGCCTTTCCTCTTCTGCAAATTTCTGTGCCTGAAGGCCGCCTTCAACATCGTTGTGGTCGGTTACGAAAAGCACGTTAAACCCATAGGCAATAGCCCAATCGACCAATTGTCTCGGATTCAGCGATCCATCAGAAACCGTCGTATGGCTATGGGTCTCTATTACCAGGTAGCTGTCTTTTTCTGGATCCAGATAGTTAGAATGCCATAGCTCAGCGTTGGGCAAATCCCGAGGTATGGAAAGCTTGAATTTATCAGTGTACCAGACCTTTTCATAGCTATGCTTAGATGGCACATGGTCCGAAAAATGCAATAGAATGTTCAGCGTAATAACCACAGTAATAACTACTGCCCATTTCAGAGCCTGGTTAAATAGCTCCCTAAGTGATGCTCCCATTATAACCAAGTGCACAAAAAAATGAGACACGAGTAGTTCCGATGGCCGGTGATACGCCCGACTGAGAAGAACCAAGCTTCGTCTCCCGATGTATTTGCTTATGTACGGTAATTCCAGAGTTTGTAGAGGTACAGGAGCTGTGTCTCGTGGAATATGGTGTTTTGTAGTTGTCGTTGTCGTCTTAATCCGACAAATAATAGCAATTAAACACAATTACACTCAATAATATAAGGCCCAGTTCCAATCGGACCTGTGGTTATATAAACCGGGCTCTATATAACCTCCTGCCAGCAGCTTTCATACAAAGAGCTATGGCCACAGATGTGCAGATGACGTATAAGACCCTTCCTCGCTTTAACGCGAGATATCTACCGTCTTCAAGACAGAAGAAGAAACAGCAATGGTCTCGGACATGCAGCGAACCCCCAATGTTACTAGAAACCGAAAGATTGGTTTAGGAGACAAGTCAACGCAACCCCACACGGTTAAAGCACAACCCACAACGAGAAGGAAGGTATTAGCTACGCTGGCACGAAAAGTCCCATCGCCCAGTGGCCGTCAATAGCAAGGCAAGGAAGGACCAATTACCCCAGTCTCCCAGATTTAAGGGGCCACTACAATTCCTTGCTCACTTGTGCGGTTAGGGTTATGGTTGCTTTTTTGCACGAGAGACGAAGCAAGAAGCCCTAATTTTAGACGAACAAAGATATATAATAGGGGCTTGTTATGCAGTTACGACCAGGGCGGCGGGACCCTTTGGCGCAAGCTGATAAGTGAGATTTACCCATGATTCACCTGTTCCGGCGATGATTATCTGGCGGCAGGCCTATGTTTCGTAGAGGTTGGGCGCTGACGTAAAATAATAAAACGCTAACATCCTTTCGTTTCACTGCATTGATGATGAAGAGGCATGTGCGGTGGTCCATACCTAAGTTAGCCATGCTGGGAGGCTGGTGGGGGATGCAATGCTGTCGTGGCGAGATTGTTAGCGTTTGTGACGGCTCTAGGTTGACTAATGTGACTGTACTCTATTTCCCCCATAACCGCAGTGTAGCATACACTGGCGTGCTGCAGAACGTTGACGCCAGCGAGACTATGATCAGACAAAGTGTGGGCAGCGATACAGGTAGTCAGTTAGTGCATGTACCCAACTCGTCGGCGTATCTAAAGCATGATATAAAGAGCTCCAAGTTTGCGGATATTGATCTGACGGTGGACTTGCACGACTCGCAGAGTAGAAAAATAGGCTGTTTTAATGCTCGCATATCCACAATTAAGCACAAAACCAATGACATCAGAGCATTGCGGTACGTAACCATGGGTTTGGCTCTGTTAGCCTTAGTATGGACCGTTATGTCAGTCGTCTTCTTGCATCCTACTCGGTGGTTTTACGAATTACCTAACTTTCTGCTCTTTTTCAATGCCTTGCAGGGGGTTGCCTTTTCCGGCTTGTTCACTATTCCCTATCCGACCATATACCGCTCCTTTTCACAGTCATTCGCATGGTCCGTCGGCATCATCACTTGGTCCGGACTCGAAGCAAAACTAACGTCTTTTCGATTGAATAGAGATGCGCCTACTCATCCGTCAAACGATAGAGTAGCGACCACAGGGATCTACATCTATGTGGAAAACCAGAGCGTTCCTTACGCCAACGCCTTTTTGACCGCACTTATTTGGTGGTCACTGGCGCTGGCAGCAATTATAGCAGTGTCTGTGATTTCCAACCTTCTAGTTTATGTTTACCAGCATAGTCGCCAAAATCAGCTGAAATACGGCTTCATAGCCTTGTCTCTGGCCATCGTCTATCCCTTCTTCCCATTGACCTTGGCGGCATGCGTTCTTTGGACCATGTACCAGTTCATGATCGGCGATTCTTGGGCGTCGACCCTTTTGGCAGGTATCGCGCTCGGGGTCTTTGTGATTGTCGTTATGATCGGGGTGATCCATACATTAGTCACCATCTATTATCCATCGTCGTCGGGTACCCAATCGCATGTTGGAGGTCCCCATTACTCAGGGATCCTTCATTACCCCTTCAAGAAGACGCGCGTGTGGTGGTTTTTGGTCCTGGTTCTCTGTTCTTTCGGCCGGGGTGCATTCTTGGCCCTAGGCCAAAATAACGCCATGGTGCAAATTGTGGGGATTTTGTCGATTGAAACGGTGTTATTATTCGGATTGGCTGCATTCTTCCCCTTCCGATGCAACATAACCACGTGTTGTTGCATCCTCTATCAAGTAGTACAGGTGGTTGTGCTGTCCCTCCTTATTACGTTCACTAATGAAGTGGGTCTCAATAATCAAGCATCCACACGCTATGCCATTGCAATTTTAGCTTGTCAAAGCGTTTCATGCATCGTCCTGCTTCTAGCCCTTCTCTCCAGCCCACTAATTAGGTTCTACCATCGTCCTACGAAACCTACCGTCAGCACCTGGCAAACTGTACACACACGCAATGATCAAGGTTTTGCAGGAGCTTCGTTGGACCTTCCAAGGCGAGTAAGAGAAATTCCGATGATGCCTAGTAGCCCAGACACTGCTACTGGTATGAGCATCAGACGTAGCCGATCGGATGATCTTGACCGATTTGCACAATTGCGAAATGTTTCCAAGTCTTATGGGAACATCCATGAGCCGACCAATAGGTCAGAAGAGTCTCTGCATGCGCCTGTCCTAGAAGCAGATAATCATAGACAGTCTCCCTAATTTATTAAAATAATTGTAATTAATTCAGCATAGTCGTATACTACGCGAATGATATCGCCAAATGTCTGTGCGCCTTCTATAATGAGATTGTAAGATGTTAGTTATTATGTTTGTCAAGTGGACGAAATTTTTAGCTAAAATCGCTCCCTAGTAGACCCGGAACATAGCCTAAAAGTGATACAAAAAAGGTCGAATATAAACGAGATTCCGGAATTATTGAACTTAAAGTACATTATTCTAAACCAGCAAACAGCTATTTATTCAATTTTTACGTGCACTTAAACAGTGTTTCTTTCCAACGTGAAAAACTAACTACAACTTTGAACATCATGTAAAAGTAGGGTGTGCAACTACTTTGGGTCTAAAGTAGGTTATGAATGAAACTCTCAATTCCAATCCTACCCAACCCCCTTTAGCCCTAGTAGTTTAAGGAGTCGTGGATCACCAGTCGTAGAACCCAGGTGTCCAAAGACAAAAATTAAAATACTGAAACGCGTAAATAATAAAACGTAGATAGAAACAAAAACAAACCATGTTAAAACTACACTATATCTTAGATAAAAAGGTATAAAATTGACACTAAAAATACAAAAAGAGAAGCAAAAAAATTAAGCAAGCATAGAGCTTTAAACATTAAGAACTAAAAAGATATAGCTGAGCTTTTCTGTTCGTCACTTCGTAAACTCATCATAAGACGTCTGAAAACCCAGGAATACCCTTAGAGCATGTTCAAGGCAACAACTGCACCAATTAGCAGGCCTGGCGCCGCAATGTTGGCAGCAGCGCCTGTCTGAACCTCACTGGAGATGGCAGTGGTAGCAGTAGCATTACCACTGCTGGTGACTGCAGCTGAAGTAGTTGGGACAGCGGCAGAAGAGGAGTTGCTAACAGCAGCGGTGGTAGAAACTGCAACAGAGGTAGTGTTGAATGGGGCAGAAGTAGTAGTCACAGGAACCTCAGAAGAAGTGGTGTTGAGAGCAACAGCCATGAGCTTATTCTTCTTGGAAGAGGAAGAGGAAGAAGAGGAAGAGGAGGAGGAAGAAGTGGAAGAAGTGGAAGAAGAAGAAGAAGAAGAAGACGAGGTGCTTGGCTCTGGAGTTGGGGTAGGCTCAGAGGTGATGGTAGTCATAGCAACCGCCTCAGTTTTGGTGGCAGTAGAAGACACCAAGGTGACAGTGTCATAGATGGTAGAGTAGATTGTGGTGGTAAGCTCAGCGTGGGCAGCGGCCAAAGCAGAAGCAGAAAGAGCGACTGTGGTGAACTTCATTGTAATGACTTGAAAAGAATGACTAAAGTTGGAGTAAATGTGCCTAGTGAGAGGTGAAGGCCACGCAGCGAGGCAAAGGCATAATTTATATAAACAGTGCTACATGAAAAATGTCTCAGATGTGTTTCCGAGTTTCCTAAACAGGAAGTGGAATTGGACCGAGCGAGACATGATTTCCTTTCTGGGGTCGGAACTGGCTCCGCTGACGTAGATCGTGCGTGCATGGTCGCGCACGGCGCGGGGAGCGAAGCAACCGATCAGATCAGATTTCGGACACAGGGAATTTGGATCCCAGTCGAACGCGGTAGATCGGAGCATTTTTACAGGCACATGCCTCAGGGTTCATGGTGAAGTATGCAAATAATATAGTTTAATATTTGAGTACGTTTCTATCGGCCCCAGCTGTCATGCATGCATATGAAACATGCGTAAAACCACATTTCACACAGGTTTTAATTTTACCCACACAGCGCAAAAGGCGTCACGGCTGACATGATGAGTGTCTCAATTTAACCGAAAAAAAAAAAAAAATTAAAAAATCCTTCCAGTGAGTCTGTGTCTGTTTCGCTAACTCAATCGTGGGAACGTTCAAAGACGATTGAGATCACCGTCGTTTAGGGAACAGGACGCGTCTGATCGGCTTTCAACAGGGTTTAGCGTCTGCAACGGTCTCTAGCGGGCTCGGTTTGACACATCATCAATGCGTTTAGTCTGGCATACTTTATCGTAAAGACGAGGGTATATCCCTTCTAAGTAGGGGTTAGAGGCCTAAAAACCTGCCGTTATTATTTCACTTATCCTTGCCGGTTGGCCCAGAGGAACCTCCTTACGCCTACAGTCAGGGGTACTTGCGTATATTGACGTGCCTGTCTCGATTTGGCCATAGTATAGGGCGTATATACTTAACGGTTCTTGGCCCTCCGTTTAACGATTAATCCTTGAATATGAGTATTACTAGAATAAATACTCTTATATCTATGGCCGTGTAGTAGTCGAAACTATGCTCCTTTTCCCAACAATTAGGTGACAATGAGAGTACCCATTTCCATTACCTAACATGTCGCTTTTATTACAGTTGTGAGGGGGTATAGTATGCCATTCATTTGTCAACTCATTCACGAAGGTCTGGTGTGTCAGAATCCTCTTTCTATAGTAAATTAAATCTATTTCTCTTATAGACGGGCGCCTATATATAGGGGGAGTGTATTTTTCTCAGCCAGACTGACCTCTGGTCATTATATGTACCTTATACTTCTGTAATATATCCCTGTCCAGTGAATAAAAAAATCCAAAGATAACCATTTGCCAGCTGGGTTATAGGAACGTGGGCCACGAACTCATCTCTACATTTACGACCCTTACAAAGCTGTTAGTTCACCTATACACTGGCCAACAGATATAGCCCAGGAGAGTGATAGGACTGTGCAAGTTGTAGCGGGAAATCGTGTCCTCCATTTCTCTTATCTAACCTTGTAGCCAGTAGATCCGGCGAAAATATTGTTGCACCAATTCTCCGCACGAATAGTAAAACACTGTCCGAGAAGACCTTTCCAATACCAAAACCTGTTACAAAAGCTCACCGTGTACATAATACTCCTGGTAGTCATGTGACATAGGGTAGTGACACCTCATGAGGTATATTTTAATGGAAATTGATTCTAGAATATTTCTATTAATTAATTTCGGGAAACGCCCGCTCGGAGGATGCTCCGAATTCGGTATGTAAATAGATCGGCAATACAAAAACGGTTATACAACAGCCAAACAAAATATGCCATCGGCCGATCGCCTACATTTTTTCTTTTCTTTTTCCATTTAGAAAAATTTTCAGGTTATTGAAAAATTCATTCAACATACGTGAAAAACTAGCTAGTGTGTATTTGTTGATGTAAAAGTTTCTTTTGTCCGAGCGAGTATAGATTATAATCTCTCCATTTCACAGTCTTTACTTTTTTGGAGTTGTATACTACGATTTCTTTAACACTAAGATACCGTTTTACTATTATAATTAAGCTGTACGCTTATTGCTTCTGGTACGCATTATCAGGGCCAACATTACATTGCAGTTATGCGGACAGTAATATAGCGCAAATTAACTACTACATGCTATCGTTATCTTTCATATCCTTTAATGTCCACCACAACACTACTGGTACAGCGAGTCGAATCTCAACTGTGTCTCAACAGATATCTATAGCAACGTCAAGTCCAACACGTGTCCTCAGGATTACTCCAATTTTTGTTGTCCCTGTATAACCTTTACGATGCCTAATGAAGTAAATATTATGTACAACACGCCACATGACGTAACTGACCATAATTCTACTTTCAAAGAGGTCCACAGAAGAGCACCAAATTCAAGAATCTCTCAATAATTCGAGACGGAGATAACGGAGATATCGGGTTAGGGCAAGCGGCGCGCCGCGCAGACCGCCCGCAGGTTTAATGCAAGCAATGCAAGATACCTTTGTTGCAACACCTGGTAAACAGCGGTGAGGGCAGAATTGGGTAGAAAATGGTAATCCGAAACGATAAGGAGTACCTGACTGCCGAGGAGAAGAGGCTGAAGGAGGACCGAGAGCATACGAAGTATTGGAGAAGATGGGGTCCATATTTGAGTGAAAGACAATGGGTGAGGAAAAAAAAAAAAAAAAATGCTTAGCAATTATGGCCAGAGAAAAAAGTTCTAATGAAAAATTTTGTAGGCCACTGTTAGAGAAGACTACTCGTATAATGGAGATGCCTGGGCAAACTTTCCCCATGAAATGGCTCGATCCCGAGTGTATAGATGGGGAGAAGATGGAATTGCTGGCGTCAGTGATAACCATCAGCATATGTGTATTTCGTTTGCTTTCTGGAATGAAAAGGATGATTTTTTGAAAGAAAGGCTGTTTGGCTGCACGGGTCATGAAGGAAATCACGGTGAAGATGGAAAGGAATTGTATTATTATTTGGATAATACTCCTTCGCATTCGTACATGAAATACTTGTACAAATATCCTCACAAAAAATACCCCTACGAGCAGCTTGTAAAAGAAAATGAAGCTCGTAGTAGAAATGATTATGAATACGAGATTGAGGATACTGGGGTGTTTGAGGACAATAGGTACTTTGACATCTTTATTGAAATGGCGAAGGATGCTGACAATGAAGAGGAGTTGCTTTTCAGAGTCACCGCGTATAACCGTGGACCAGAGCCAGCTCCGTTACATATTTTGCCTCAAATTTGGTTCAAAAACACATGGGACTGGGGGATCGAAGAAGAGAAAGACCATCCAGTTCCGGAATTGGCCAAGGAAAGTAACCATATGATCAAGTCCAAACACTGGCGATTGGGCGAGAGATATATTCAGTTTACTTCGTCTCCAGGAATTGGCTCTTCCGACTTGGAGCCGGAGCTGTTGTTCACTGAGAACTCTAGTAATAATGAAAAGTTGTGGGGGGTCGACAACGACTACAAGTATTGCAAAGATGGGTTCCACGATTACGTTGTAGACGGCAAAAAGAAGGCTGTCAACCCTGAACACAAGGGTACGAAATCGTGTGCTTGGTTCGCCTTTGAACAAGAGGACGGTATCCCTCCTGGAGATTTTGTCACTGTGCGATTTAAGTTTACCAATGAAAAGCCGGAGGCAGAATTAGATGAAAGTGAATTTGACTCCATTGTAGATGACCGTCAAGATGAGGCTGATGATTTCTACTATCAGATCTCACCCTTACCGAAGACAGACGAGCTTCGGGACATTCAGCGTCAGGCCCTTGCAGGAATGTTGTGGAATAAACAATTTTACCAGTTCATCCATGACCAATGGATCAATGGCGATCCTGCCAGTCCGCCTCCACCCCCTGAACGGCATTTCGTCCGGAACCAACATTGGGGGCATTTACATATTGAAGATATTCTGTCCATGCCCGACAAATGGGAATACCCTTTCTTCGCCTCGTGGGATAGCGCGTTCCATTGCTTGCCGCTGGCAATGGTTGATCCTGACTTTGCCAAACGCCAACTTGATTTGCTGACCCGTGAGTGGTACATGCACCCTAACGGTCAGATCCCTGCCTACGAGTGGAACTTCTCCGATGTGAACCCTCCGGTGCATGCATGGGCTACCTTTAGGGTGTTCAAGTTGGAACGCCGCATGTATGGTCGAGAAGATGTAGAGTTTTTGGAACGAGTGTTCCAAAAGCTGCTGCTGAATTTTACCTGGTGGGTAAACAGAAAGGACACTGATGGTAAAAACATCTTCGAAGGTGGTTTCCTTGGGTTGGATAATATTGGCCTGTTCAATCGATCTGAGCCCCTGCCTACAGGAGGCGTGTTGGAGCAAGCCGACAGCACGGGATGGATGGCATTCTTCTGTTTGCAAATGCTCAACATTGCACTCGAGTTGAGCAAAACTCGACCGGTGTATGAAGACATTGCGTCCAAATTCTTTGAGCACTTTTTGTTCATCGCCGACGCAATGGGATTCCGAAAAATTGACGGGGAGGACAAGGCCCTGTGGAATGAGCAAGATGGGTTTTATTACGATGCCATATCCTGGGGTGGTCCCTGGAGACAGCAGCTCCCTGTCCGATCCCTGGTCGGACTTATCCCACTCTATGCAGTGTTGACACTTGAGCCGCAGATCCTAAACAAGTTCACATCCTTCTCGAAGCGGGTGAAATGGTTTGTGGAGCATCGCACGGATATCACCGAACGGAACATTGCTAGCATGAGCCAAAGGGGCTCTGAAGATCGACTGTTGTTGGCGCTGGTCAACAAGGATCGTCTAAAGAAGATTCTCGAAAAAATGCTGAGCGAAGATGAATTCCTAAGCGACTTCGGCATCAGATCGCTGTCGAAGTATCACAAGGAAAATCCAGTTTCTATGGACGTCAATGGCCAGTCGTTCAGCGTCGAATACACGCCGGGAGAAAGTATCTCGGGCTTGTTTGGCGGCAATTCAAACTGGAGAGGCCCTATTTGGTTCCCAACAAACTTTTTGTTGATCGAATCTCTGCAAAGGTTCTACATGTATTATGGGGATGAGTTAAAGGTGGAATGCCCCACAGGATCAGGCAACTACATGAACCTGGCCGAGGTGTCTGAAAACTTGCAGCATCGGCTGATCAAGATCTTCCAGCGCGACCCCGCAACAGGGGGTGGAAGGCCATACAATGGGTGTCTTGACGAAAAGTACAACCCGGGATGCGACAAGGAGGATCACTTTAGGGACTACGTCCTGTTCCACGAGTATTTCCACGGCGATACTGGCAGAGGCTTGGGCTCGCAACATCAGTGTGGATGGACCGGATTGGTTGCCAAGCTGATTCACGACACGGGAATGAGCGTGGGAGATGACCATCCAAAAACCCCAATCACCACGGCTGAGCATTACTTCGATGACGAAATCCGCAAGGCGTCCACTACCAGACCTAGACATCATCGCCGCCGATCAAGCGCCAAATTGCCCCGGCGGTTCTCCATCAAGCAACGGACTGCCAACCCCGACCAAGGCCCAAAGTCATCGCAAACCTCGATGGAGACAACCGACGACGATGCCGACATTGCTGAGGAAATCCGCAAGGCGCTCGAAAAGCAGCTCAACGCCGCGTCCGAGCTGGAGACCCGTTGGAATTAGTCCAAACACAATCCCGTACCGCCATAGACTATAAAAAACAACACAGCTGCCTTGATAGAGATTTGATAGCAGATTATTCCGCCCAGAAAAGCTAACAATCGGCAGGGAATAACAATAGTCGGCTACATACACCAATTGTTCCTCTGAACATTGATCCACCATCATGTCTCACAGGCTGGAGTGATAATAATAACGTAATCACCGCCCTTCGAGAAGTCTTGCTGATATACAATAAACATGAAACACCATCGCCGCTAGAGGCTACATGTAAGGCGTATCATTATATGTTGGTGTCTGAGACTCGCATATGAACGGGGTTTGACAGACCCTATAGGCGCGTAAGCGATGTAGAGTTGACAGAATGACGGCTAACCAGCCCTTGAAAGGGCAAAAGTTTGTCAAAAAGGAAAAATCGGGCGGCTGTCTGTCAAATGCTTAATACGTATGATCACGCTGCACTAAGCGCGGCATGTATGCCACGCGCACGCACTCCTACAAACGTGTGTTATACGACGATGGCATACGTTACCTTCCTAGAGGACTCACCGCAGAAAGGTACCAAAAAGGCTAATAAGAGGCTTTTAAAAAGAAAGTAAATAAATAATTGAATAGATTAAATAAATAAACTTATCTAGGCTTGTTGCAATAACCAACCCAATAGTCGGTTTTCCACCGGCCATGTCCATGTGTCATATATACAACACAACATACGGCCCGAGGAGGAACTATTGCTCCCAGCTTGCTCGAGTAGCCCAAAACCTGGCCATAATGATCCCCATAAACAATCCCAAGATCCTTCCTTACAGATATTGTTGAAAGAGGGGAACTGGAAAGATGATCTTGCTCAGATTCCTGAGACAGTTGTGTATGGTAAACTAGATCTAAGGTTAAGGGTTAAAGTAACGATCCCTTTTTGTTTTTTTTTTTTTTTTTTTTTTTTTATTCCCTAGTGGGCTGTATTTATTTTTCTGCATAATCCTAGTTATTGAGTCCACAGACGGACAGTTATATTAATATTTCTTTTTGCAACTTAGCTGTTGTTTTCTGTGCCATTTTTTTTTCTTCGCGACAGACAGTCCGACTCAACATTCACCAAACGTCTTGAACACAGCTCGGTCGTTAAAGATAGCACAGTGATCTAAGCCCACAGGAAGGAATAACAGGAAGCAACGGCGTTATACATCCCGTGGACTGATGAGGATAGGTAAATTATTATGTCAAGCCCCCGAGAAAGATCCAATAGTCCACATCGATCTAGACCAAGTCCTGAGCCATCGTCGCAGCCAATTGGAACCCATGTCTGTATTTGCACTCACACGTCCAGAGTCCCCCGACCACGTAACGCATTCATTCTCTATCGCCAGCATCACCACTCTATAGTGGTTGCCGAAAACCCTGGCAAGAGCAACCCGGAGATTTCGAAGATCATTGGAGAGCAATGGAGGTCTCTCCCCCAGAAGGAGAAGGAGTTTTGGATCCACTTGGGTGACGAGGAGAAGAAGTCTCATTTGGAGCGATTCCCTGACTACAGGTACCAGCCCCGTCGATCGTCAAAGCGAAACTCGTCGGCATCTTCTTCTTCCAATGCGAATGCCCAATCGTCGTCTGATTCTGGCATCTGTCCAGTCTGCAAGGGCATTACTCCTGCCGGGTTGAATCAGACTATCAGCAACGTCAATAACGCCACCACTAACCACCAGCAGCAAGCACAACAGCATCAGCAACAGCAGCAGCATCAACAACAACAGCAGCAGCAGCAGCAGCACACTCCACCGTATCCTCCCCATCCAGGGACTGCTACTCCACCTGCCGGGGATCCGCAATCGCCCCATAACAAATACCCACAGCAGTTCCATCATCATTTTCACCAACAGTTCCCGCGGGTGTATTTTGAAGAAAAGCACTCGTCCACGTCGTCATCATCCTCCTCGTCACGGTATAGTGCAGGGTCATTTAGTAGCATTTCCTCCACACGGTCCAGCGCTGCATCCATCGTATCCAGGTCTTCTGTTAGTTCCGAAGCTGCTCATCCGCCCTCGGGATTGCCGCGAATTATGCCACGGCCACAAGACGAACTCCCTGGCGGCGGAGGAACTCAACCACCGGCACCCCATTCACCGGCTACTCCTCCTCCAGGGTCCCAAGTGCTGGCGTGGCCGTTTAATTATCCGCGCAGCCCTCACGATTCTCCACCTCCTCCACCGCCAAAATCACAGGCCTTTGGCCACATACAGCATCATCATCTACCACATCACCACCCGTTTCACCATCAGCATCATCATCCTCCACCGCCGCCACCGCCGCCGCCGCCGCCGCCTCCCCCTATCCCAGGACCGTTATCCACAGTCCAGGAGGAGGAGCTGCGAGCGAAGAAGCGACGGATGTCTTCACATTACGATCCCGTGTCCCAGGTGCCCCAGTCCACTAGCCGAATGGAGCGCTATCAGTCGGCGGTTGCTCTGGTGACTTCACAACCGCAGCACCAACCGCCTCAGATATCCGAGCTTTCCGTTCGAGAAAAGGCCGACGTCTTGTCCATGGTGTGTGAGCCGGCAGCGAGCCTTGGCCCAATGATAGCTGTAGAGGGCCAAGATCATGACATGGTCAAGCGGCTGTGTAATCTGCTGTCGGAGCGATTAGAAGGGCCCACCGTGACTGATGGCCTGTTCTGTTCATCGGTAATTGCCAGCGATCAGCCACAGCATCTGACCCATCCCTCGGCGGTGAACATGTGGAAAATTGCATGGTTGCATCAATTGGTCGGGGACCTGCCTACGCGACGAGCTAATTATACAGTCCTGGGAGGCTATCTCATGGCCATAGCTGACCAACTGGCTGTTCAGGACCCCGTCCTACCGAAATATGACAACAGGCCACAACCACCTCTTGCATCTTCTAATGTTTCCTCGGCCCATTCATCGCCAGGACTGTCTTCCGACACTGAAACTGCATCAAGTATTAGCCTAGCACCGCGACCGGCCTCGACAGGGGGCTTTGCCGAAAACGACTCCCACTTGGATTACCGGCACCGTTGGATGTCGTCCGTCAACATGCTGAAGGGCCTTCCTGCTCCAGACTATCTGGTCTACGTGCAATCCGCAGGACTGACCCAAGCAGAGGTCGCGGTGGCAGAACTAAAGTCTGGCATGAAAATGCTCGTGCTTGGCGGAAACAAACACCTCGAAGACAAGCTCGTAGACAAGATTTACGAAGTCATAACCCAGCAGCAGCAGCAGCAGCCAAAGTAGCATCTTTGTAATATACTACGAATCTAAGAAAACTGTTCTACACTCCTACAACTTCCTCCTTCGTCTTGTCCTCTCTACCTCCACCAGCCAAATGTACCCCATACATACCCCATAGCTCGTTGGGGAAGGTGAATACGCGATCAGCGGCCCCGGACTCGAATAGGAAATGCCAGAAATAAAGTTAGACCGGTTCATGTAATATTCTTCGGCTGCAGTCCCAACCCCACCCCAGCCTTGCATGAAAAAATCGGCTGAGTTCTTTTTTTTTTTTTTTTTGCTTCGAGACAAGCAAGCCCTTACTCCCTCCACCGCCTCGTTTGCTGTGCCTCCCCTTCCCATTGCACGGCTGCAATCGATTGGCCTGTCTTACTACCCTGGCTGCATCCGTCCGCCTTAGCAGAATGACCTCATTGGTTTACTCGGCCATAGCTCTAGGAACCTGCATGCAGCTGTGAGATAATAAGTTACGGACCCGCAAGCTTGCAAGCCGTGATTAGCTTCTTTGACGTTGATTGGTCCTCCCACGCCGCATATCGCATCATGGACGTGTGAATCTTTATCCGTCGCCTTTTTAGGACGGGTCAACGTTGGATTAGTTGTCTCTGGCCGCACAGGTATGTCTGTTAATTATTAGTGCAAATTTGTCCGCTTGCTTCTCCGTCCAAGAGTATGAAGGGGGGGATTCCTCGGTCATTAGGCCGAAGCAAATAATGTCGCATTGTTGGGATCGGTAGTTCTATAGGATCGGTATCCCTTCATAATTGAGCGTACGGGCTTATATATATATATGTATATGTATTAAAAAAAAAAAAAAAAAACAAGAATGCATATGGTTAAAAGCACTTTGTAAATCTACAATAAATAATTACCAGAATTTGCTTGCAATGACCAGGAAAATAAGAACAACGAGGATTGTAATGATTGCCACAGTAATAATTCGATTTGTAGCCATTCTCCTTGCCATTCCTCTCAACGTTCGAATGCTCTTGTCGACGTACGAGTCGGCCTCCATTAACGTGTTTCTAGAATTTGTGATTTGTTCTCTTTGACCCCTGAGGTCGGCAAGGATGTTGGCTCCGATACCCTCGGTTTCATTTGCCATCCGTTGAGAGTCTCGTAGCCGCTGGCTGCTTCGATCCAGGCTGGCAGTTCCGCTAAGCAACTGCTGTCTCTGGTCCAGCGCAATATCATCAGAATTCTGGCCATTGTCTTGTTCGGCGGCAGACCCAAATAGCGCTCTTCTATCTGCCTGCTCCGCCGCAGACCTGAGGTTCTGTTTGGCCCGGTCCACGTTCGATCGATACTCGCGCAGGCGGGCATTGAATTGTCCTCGTTCAGCCGACGCAATGTTTTGCACCTCCACGGACATTTGGTCCAGAATTTCGTAGGCTTCATCTACGGCTCGCTCCACAGCCTTCACCGTCGTCTTTCGCTGTTGCTGACTCACCTGTTCAGGAAGCTCCTCTAGCTTCTGAGTGATCTCTGAGTACACCAGTTGGAAGTCAGACTCATAGTTATTAAATAGCTCCGTTCCAGACGACATGTTCCTTCCTACGTACCACGTAAAGTCACTCTCCCGCCTCCTTCTTTCTATCGCCTTTCATTAATGCCCTGGCACTTCAATCTCTTTCCTCCCAACGGCATCCCGACTCCCTTAAGCGGGGGCTCCCAAAGCGGAAGGTGGGGCCTGTGGAGGTTTAGAAAAATACGGAACACTTCCCACCGTTGAGGATTAATAGAATAAAACAATGTACACTTGTCGATGGGGTATTCTCGCCACTGGCGGAATTGCTAGAACTTTTGTAAAGGACCTATTGCTGGATCCAAAGACACGAGACGTAGAGGACGTCAAGCATGAGGTTGTGGCGGCAGCCTCGTCGTCGTCAAAGACTCGAGCACAAGAGTTTGTTTCCGGCTTTGGGCTGGATAGCTCTAAGGTGGCATGCTATGGAAATTACGAGGATTTAGTGGAGGATAAGAACGTGGATATCATCTATGTAGCTACTCCTCATGGGTTGCACTACGAAAACGTCAAGCTAGCGTTGAATGCTGGCAAACATGTTCTCTGTGAAAAGGCCTTCACAGTCAACGAACAGCAGGCCGCACATTTGATCAAGCTTGCCCGGGAAAAGAACCTGTTCCTGATGGAGGCAGTTTGGACTAGGTTTTTCCCGCTATCTTTGACTCTGCAAAAGCTTCTCTTCAAGGACAGGATTTTAGGCAAGCTTTTGCGTGTGAGTGCTGACAATTGCATTCCTTTTGATGTTGACACCCTGCCGCTGTCTCATAGAATGTTGGATCCAAAGCTTGCTGGTGGTGCTTTGTTGGACTTGGGCATCTATGCATTGACTTGGATCTTTATGATTGCCTACAATGATCCTGATAATGGCAAATCCATTCCCCACGTGACATCCACAATGACCAAAAACAAACGCACTCAGGTTGACGAAACAACGAATATGAATCTGAAGTTCCCTGGGTCGGGGGTGAATTGTGTAGCCACCACTTCCATGCGGTTGAGATCTAGCGAGGACTGTATTTGTCGAATTGAGGGTGAACGGGGCGTCGTCACCGTTCAATGGGCGCCTTTCCGACCCCAGTCGTTTACTGTATATCTGGATCGCGACTTTTTCCAACCGGGACTGGACATCACCAAGACTGGCTTCGACAAAGCTGGCGAGAAACAGACTTTTGACATTCCCGGCCAAGGCATGTTTTGGGAGGCTGATGAATGCGCCCGCTGTATCCGCGACGGCCGACTTGAGTCATCGGTTATGCCGCTTGAGGAGTCTCGAGTCATCATGGGTGTGATGGACAAGGTTCGTCGTGACAATGACTTCTACTATCCCCCGGAAATTGAAAAGTGTGAGTACTAGTTTTGTTTATAAAAAAAAAAAGGGGAAATTATAAATTACTATGCAAAACAAGGAATAAATACGTTAGTAGAGTCATGGATCATTATCTTTGCATTGGAACAGAAGCCAAATGAACTGGTGCTGGTGGAGTAATTTTTCTGTGGTCAAAATCGACTGGCGACAGCGGCGGTGTGAGTGGAGCAGCGAATGACGACGAAGTGAATGACGGATTTGGGTTGATTTGCAAATAGTTTTGGACAGTCTTGATCGTTGCATTGAAGGACGTTTTTGAGTATTTTTTGGCAAGACTTCTAGAAGGTGTCTTTGCATAATTGAGGAATGCGTTGATACAGTTGAGCTGCTCGGGGGATACGTGTGCTGGAAGAAGCTGGCCATTGATGCAGTTGGAAAGGATGATTGCAGATGATGCAATAGTAGACGGCAGGGTTCCAATGAACTCGCGTTCGTACAGCGATAGTTCGCAGAAGAAACGTGCAAGATGGCACGAGTCTGGATGGAGACGAAGGAAGGACTCGACAGTTGGATTGCCAATGGACCACTCCAAGGTGGACAGAATGTGGGATTCCATCTGAACAAACATATCTGGGTCATAGGCATTGCAGCACATGGAAGTCAGCTCCTTGAGAGTTGGCGTATTGACCTTCTTGTCCTCGTATTTGGAGGCAATCCACAGTGCAGTGCAGCCGACGAGCTGGTAATGCTTTTTGTACACGACGCGCAGCGAGCAGTAACGATCGATAATGGACATTGTCAAAAAGAGCGTCTCTGGATGCAGGTTGAGCGAATAATGGCAGTCTAAAAGAAAGTCTATCAGGTGAGGACGCATGGACCAATCAAGCTCGGGTTGGATGTCAATCATGTTGCTGTCGGGGAGGTTGTGGAGCTCCATCTCCTTCATGTAGGACACAATCTCGTAGTTGTAGTTGTCGAACTTGGAAGCGGCCATGGTGATTGAATGATGAAAGGAATGACTAGTAGCTGATGGTGCCTGGATAATGAAGGTCGACTTCGGTACTATATATATGTCCACAGCTTGTCTTTCTCCGCTCATTTAGGAAACTCCCGCACAGGGGGATCTGAGTTTAATAAAATTCCACCAATAAATAATATTATTGCATAAGCGAGTCGCTCTTCCCCTTCCTTCGGATCGCGCGTCGAAGGAGACGGTGATTTTACAGATCCATTCCGCTGGTACCCGCTACTACCACTACCACCGCCAATACCACATGCCGTGTGCATTACGACGCGTCTGCAGTCAATTATTTCCTGTGCTTTTTGGTACTTTTTAGGTCAATTCGTTGGTCTTGACTCCATTACCTCGCACCCATGGCTGATTCAAATCTGCCGCCTTCTTCTGATTCACTTCCAGCCGCCTCGCCATCATTCCAGATCTCAGCCGATTTGTGTCTTTCCCCCTGTCGGAGCGTCTCCGATGCGGCTTATTATTACCACCTCCAGCTGATTATGGCATTACTTGCAGTCGCCGCGTAGTGCTTCCTGCATACTGCATTGCCCGCATGGCCGTAACACGTACGGTTTTCGTTTAAGTGTTGTTGTATACTGGTGCTATGTAGTCAATTACAATGTCCTTATCGAAGTTGCAGGGATCCCGACCGGCCCGCATTGTTATGTATGTCCGATCCGAACTACTCCTTCATAGTGAAGTATGAGATCTGACAGATGGGTTTGCATAGATTAGCTAGAAAGCAAGCATATACCTAAGCATAGCACATTTCAGCCATCTACCCCTTTCAATCAACAAACGAAATACCAACAACAAACATCACGACAAATGTGTATCGTTTGCTTACAATTCTCGATTCATCTAGGATTCCTACATCCCCGTTCAAACGGATCGACCAGCCGGGGTTTGGCACTGGCTGCCATTCGTGCGGCGGTTTTCGAATAGAAACGGCTACTGTTGCTAGTACACAAGGTCTACGTATTGTCATGGGCTTTGACAGCTGCGAAAACGGCAATAATCATTTTACATCCACAGATTATTTTCAACGAGGTCTCAGTGGTGACGGAAAGAGACGAGAGCAGTGGACGTACCATGGATCAGAGACCACAAGATTGGATGAATGAAGGAGCCAGTCATGTCCATCGGACAGTGCCACCAGGAGATTGGAATTTAGGCTTGCACACAACGGGCCACTGCACGACACGCGAGCCTCTTTAAAATAACTCTTTACGGGAACTGTCTCGTGCGAGAATGTTGGCGGTTACCGGCTTAGGCATAAGGTCGCCCCCTTTAGGGTCCAAAAGGTACCCCTGGATTCGCGCCATGCAGAGATCCACAGGATCGCCAATGGGACGTGGGTCGAGTGGGCTGACAGTGCTGACCAGAGATAGAGCTGGTTTTTGCTAGCTACCAGTGCATGGTCTCGGACAGTTGTTCTTAAACTCTCGTCTTTCTTTCGAAGCATCTCAGCCATTTTTTTTTTTTTTTTGAAAATTAGGATTCGACGCTTAGACCAGAGTGGAATAGTTTAAAAGCCGCGGCCAGGCGGTGGAGTAGACTTCCGCCGGCTGGAACAACGCGTCGAAGCCCGACGAGGCGTAGAAGATAGTTACTTAGGTAGGCGGTCTATTGACAGACACTCCGCACAATTGTGAGAGTTGCGTCCGGGATGCACATGTCATCGAGGCGGATGATCCACCAGGAATAGCGTGTACAATGGCGGCTGTGAAACATCAAGTGAAGAAACAATACCCCTGGCTGAGACAATGGGATGAGACTAGCATGGGTTCGCCCATCTAGGCTTAATCGAGCTCCTCAGGAAGAAAGTAGCAAACACGAGCGTGCTGGGATGGAAAAAACAATAGTGCATAAATATCTATAAACTAACCAAGGCGGCGGTTCCACGCTTTAGCAAATTCGGCTTTAGTTCTTCTATCAAGATTGTGACCAATCATCTTTAGTCGACCAACTTGGCAGATGTGTGAAGCAATGTCCTTGGTCTGAACCTCGGTCACTGCACGGGAAAACCTTATGCATGCGTTAATGCTGAAGCTGCTCGTGCACTGGTACAACCACAGCAAGGGTTGACGTGGCAGGGGCGTTGTAAGTTCCTGAGGTTCGTATTTTAGTGCAGTGGGGAAAACCTTACAGTCCTTAGGAATCGGAACCTCGGCAATGGGCAATAAACCTCGCCCATTGGATGTAGTTCCTTCGGGGAATACGATAAGCACTTTGGACTGTGCTAATGCTTCGGAATAGATTGCCGATAAAGGCTGACCGGGGACTTTATCAGAGCTGGGTGGGATAGCCAAAGCTTTGAAAAAAACAGAGAAGCCTGAACATTTGACATAGCCACTCCCGTCCAAGGTGGGAAGTGCAAATACTGGGTCAAAGAGAGCACAATAGATCAAAGGATCTAATGGACTAATGAAGTTGGACACCACCATATCACCTGGTTGGGGAAGAAACTTGTTCAATCGTCGATCTCGACTCCTTTTCCTGTCTTCGCTGGATATGTTCCAACCATGTAAACCCATAATTATCAGTATAAGTTTTAGGAACGGTTGTCGAGCAGGGGGGACCCACTGGATCGCGATGGCATGGACCAGCAACAGTACCAATACAACAGGGAATTTTACGATTCCAACAACATGCTTCAACACCTGGACAAGCTGGTTATCCTGGATCCGGGATATGGGCAAAAAAGGGGCGATTCCTGTGGCCTCGTCTCGGTATTTAGAGAATTTTTCCATATGAAAGTAGTTTGTGATCTTGCCGGTCCGGTCCTCCAGCACAATATTCTAGAGTCACAGGTGGAACTAGTAAAAAAAAAAAAAAAAAAGAAGAAAAATAATTAGTAAAAACCTCTTAAAACAAAAAAACCAATACTCGTAGCGAATACCCTCAATCGATCGAACAATCGAATGAAATAGTATCAGAGTCAGATAAGCCTTGGGTCCAAGGCGTGTGTGATACATCGGAACGAGGTACTGGGACCGGCCGGTAAAATTTGAGGACAGTTGAGGCAACCCGGGCGGGGGGAGATGGTTTTTCGGTCAGTGGCCCAACGAGGAGAAGACTTCTTAAGATCATACAATAGACGGTCTATATCATGGCGAATAGGAAGAAAAATGGTCTTTGTGGCTACTGCGCTGTTTTCAAAATCAGTGATTAAAGGCATGTTTGATACCAAAGTTCACAACCTGGATGTATTATTAGAAGCCTATAAACAAAGCAAGATTGAGAAGCGAGGATTGCTGACAATTATGAATCATACATCAGTTCTAGATGAACCATTGTGCTGGGGAATTTTGCCTTTTGATTACTCCTTCTACCCCCATAGGATGCGCTGGACATTGGGTGCGGACAATATCTGTTTTACAAACAAGTTTTTGTCACGATTCTTTAGTTTGGGGCAAGTACTATCTACCAAGCGATTTGGGGCGGGTCCGTTTCAGGGATCAGTGGATGCAGGCATCTCTCTTTTGTCTCGGGGGGATAAGAAGGACCTGCCTGAATGGGTTCACACGTTTCCCGAATCTATAGTTCACCAACCTATTGAGCCTCATGAGAACACGCTGAGATACTTTAAATGGGGACTCTCACGGATGATCTTGGAACCAGACAATCCGCCAATCATTGTACCTATATTTACGCGAGGTTTAGAGCATGCCATGCCCGAGGGTCGGGATTCATTCGTACCGGCTAGCATTCAGCATCGCGTGGAATTTAATGTTGGAAGACCAATGGACGCTTTAACGGTTCAAGGTTTTCGCCAACAGTGGGGAACATTGATCGAAAAAGAAGGCGCTACGTCTTCTGATGACCTGACTGATAACCTCAAGTTTGGTGACGAAGCAAAGACCTTAAGAAGTCAAGTCGCGGAAGCGGCTCGTGATACGATGGAGAAACATGCACGGTCATTTTTCTCTGACCTGCCGCCAGACCAAGAACGGTTTAAATTACCTACCTTTTGGGCCGACCCGGGACGCGACATTCAAGTTAGGAAGAAGCCCGAGGAAACGAAGTAATAGATTGTATATATAAGGATCTCGGCCGGCTCTCTATTAGCAATTGAGACCATAATATAGATATTGGCATAATGATGATAATTAATAATGGCCTTCGCCAATTCCAGTCTTTAAATATTTTAAAGGTGTATTCTCCGCTGAATGACAGAAATACCTCTACTTTTGCAGAGAATTAGTTTCGCGTAATACTGGTCTTGCGAATTATTCTGGCTTACCAACTACAAACGTTGGAGCGAGGGAATGGATTACTGAAACCTCTCAAATGTGCAAATAATAATATTACTGAGTAGTATATACTTATTTGCACTACTGGATTGAGTTTTAATGGAGAATCCAGTCGGGGAAACAATTCTAGTTTCCATGCATGGATGCACGACATAAGCTTTTGGGACATTTGCAGTTATCAACCCATTCACTCACAGGACATCCACTGATCAATTTAACAGTTCGACTCGGCATGACGACGACGAGTGAGAATACTGGGGGAGAGGCTACAACCGCGACCCCATCTTCGATCATGAACGGGACTGCGGGCGGTGCGACTGCGCCTACGACCGTGCAAACACCGACCGAAGATGGAAGAGGCGTTGGGAATAATGCGGAGGTTCCTGAGATGAATAATGTCAATGGGAATGATCAAACGCCGAAATCGGGGAAAAGTAAGCGAATTGAAATGGATTCTATGATGGCAGAGTTTCAGAAAAATCTCGGCTCCAATTGGGATCGCTATCGCGACGTAATTACACTGTTCTTGATTGGAAAGCTCACTAGAGTCGAGCTTCAACATGAACTAGACCAAATACTGGATAGAAGCATGATTAAGATGCACAACCGTTTCTTATTAGCGAATTTTGCCAACGCATTACGTGACGGCCCGCAAAATGAAAATGGGATGTTGACTGGATGGTCTAAAAAGTCCAAAGATTCATCCAGAAACGTCAAGGGGGACACACAGCTGGCAAAGCTTAAGCAAGATATTATGGAGCTGTCCGTTAGGGAAAGGAAGCGAATTAAGGCGATTGCAAAAGAGTCTGGTAAAAAGGCTCCGATTCCATCCACAATCACGGCCACCAGACAAGCTATGCTACCTAAAATTCCATTTATTAACGACAAAGATAAGTTACTTGCACAACAACAAAAGGCTGCCCAGATGCAGAGCCAGTCTAGTGTGCAAACGCCTACTCCTAGCCAAATCCCCCAGCAACAATCACAACAGGCGCAAAATTCATCATCAACAAACAATACTAACCCCGTGGCCTGGACACAGGACATTATACATGCATATGAAACTCCGTTAGCTGCTGAGGCTTATGAGCTGCCCGATCAAGATGCTCTCACAACCCGCATGCTGGGAATTTCCCTGGAACACGGGCTTTTACAAGGAGTAGACCGACAGTGTCCCGAGGTTTTACAAATAGCCCTTGAACAATACCTCCGCGACCTAGTGCAGCAAGTTCTAGACACTGTTCAACTGCGTAAGAAGCCAGGAGAGAATATCCTTACAGCTGAAGACCTTGCTCGGGTGTTGGAATCTTCTGCAACGTGCTTCGTTGAACAGAGCGGTCCAACATATAGACTGCAAGACGTGGTGTTAATGGACGAAGACACATTAATGGAAGAAGCCCCGCCATCTCGGGCCGATAATAATACTAACACTGGTGAAAATACTGGCCTCAACAGCTTGTTGAACGAAATCCTCTCGTCGTAACCTGTCAATGCGTCCACAAATAACGATTTACGTAATGATAACCTTCAACTGATACCTTTGCGGAAGATAAAAGCTATGGAGATTCACTATTGCCCAATAGCCAGTATGCAACATCAAAACTAAATTAAACTGTTCTTTGAGAGAGAAGGGGAAAACTTTTCCATCTCGAATGGCATTGATTCACGCTAAAACAACGACGATATTATTAATTAGACACAGGTAGAAGCATTCGCATTTACAAGTAGCCGGATGTATATCACGCAATGGGCTGTTACACCCTGGAAATATCAAGTCCATTGAATCTTATCCACAACAAAATGTTCCTTTCTCCGTGTAAGAAACCTGTTGTTAGCGCACACGCCAGCTCTTTTTCTTTCTCTATAACCAAATATAGTTAAACAGTCATTACATGTTAGTCATTATGTCGAGTTCCTCTGCAGAGAGCATTTTCTTGAATTCAGATTTTTCCTCTTCAGTCAGCATTCCCCAGAGCTGTTCCACGCTAGACTGGTCAACGACCTTTTCCAGTTCTTTCAGATCCTCAGGGTCTATATCATCTCCTTCATTATCATTAGCTTGTTGATCAGCCAGTTCCTGTTCCAGCTGTTCTCGCTTTTTCTTTGCATCCTCTGGCAATTGGTATTTCCATTCATCGGCAGCACCGTCACCGTACCTATCCAGAACCTCTAACATGCGTTTCTTCTCCTCGGAATCTACTCCCCCATCTAATGCAAGTTGCTTTTTGACGTTCTCTTCGTAAAAGCTTTCCGAACAGCCCTGGTGTTTTTCAGACTTGTAGCAGTCCAAGGAACAGTAAAGTTGATCACATTTTGGACAGGTGTATTGACCCTCCTTCTTCCCACAAATGCTGCAAACCACATCTGATTGTGATGGAGCCTTTGTCGACTTTAATGGCTCCTTCTCTTCGTAAATTTGGATGCTGTTAGACATGGTTTGTCACCGTGCGGCTTTACTATATTCTGGTTTTAAAAATTTCGCTCTCCGGTTTGTCGGGAGAATATTAGTGTAGGAGCCCAGCCAGATTCCAAGTCCCCATAACTTCCTCTATGCTGCTACGACGATTTATTGCTTTTAGTCGTGGCAGAATTGGAGTGACGCAACACGGAAAGGCATTAGCCAATAGATCTTTTGCATGTCCGCAGCAATTCAGGTATTACGCCAAATCATCATGGTATAATCGATGGCTAACCAAGCGGCCGTCGACGAGCGGCACATGGGAGGAGACTGACGTGGAGAGCACTGAAATATGGGACCAAACGGCACGAAGGCTTAAAGAAGACCTCATTCGAGCAAAAAATACCAAAAAAGTTGATCCAAGTGGGATTCAGGCGCTTTTATCAATGCTTATCGAACAGAGTCCCGGCCATCGCATAAACCCCAAATATTTGCCGCTAGTCGAAGTGGCTTACAGTATGATGATAGATTCCGGTCTCAAATTATCCATGGATTATTGTGAAAAGCTCTTTCACGCAATTGCACGGAATCCTCCAAATGAAATAATGCGCTTCTCTGTTGTCACAAAGCTCTACTCCATCATCTATAAACACGGAAGTGTTTTGTACAATGCTATATTGTACGCCAAGTTTTTGAGGATTCAAGACAAAGTTGAGGAGTCTCAAAAGCTGTTGCTTACTTCATTCAAACACAACACACAATTGGTTAATGACGAAATTATAACGCTATGCATAGACGCCATTAAGTCCACAAAGACTGATTGCGACAGTTTATCCAAGATACTAGAAGCGGGGAAGAAGTCAGAACAGGGCTTATCTCTCGAAACTTACCATCAGGCAATTACAGCATTCTCAGAGACGGCGGCCAAAGAACGAAATTCTAGCCAAAAGTTCTCTTCATTTATAGACAAATTTGTTCTTTCAAATGCTTCATTCCCAAGTTATTCTGAGGAGACGGTTGTGTTAATCCTCGATGCATGCCTGAAGCTAAATTCTCGAGATGTAGGTAGCAAGATAGTCTCAAAAATGGGATTACCAATGCTCGAGAATTTCCAGCCAAGGAACAGAGAAACATTGCTTCAGTTTTATGAGCTTTTGCTAATGTCATGTTCCCAGTTTCGAGTGGACCTCGCTGTTGGCAAAAATGTGCTTGATAGGTTATACGCAAATTTCGATGAAGACAACTTTGCTAAAGAAACATGGGATGTGGTTCTTCAGTGGACAACCTACGAATCTCAGAAAGTAGAAAACATCAAAGAAGTGTTACAACGGATGACATTTGCCCCTGACCAGAATACTTTAAACGGCGTGTTGAGGATCGCTTGTGAGAACCTTCATCGCGATAATGCATATGTAAAAACAGTGTTGGATTACTTCAATGAAGAGCTCGAAGTCGACAGTGATGTTGAAAGCTTTTCAATACTACTTCAGCGTTGTTTAGACGAGAACGATCTTGACACAGCAGAGAAAATGTTCGAAAAATCTCTATCAGAAGGATGCCAATGGAATTCAAACGATGGCAAAATTTTGAAGATTTTGGATAGTTTGTTGGTGAGTTTGTGCAACATGCCTGCACCGGTGGACACCTACCGTGTCTTCAGAGTGTTTAAAAAGGTGAAAATGTTCACTGATACTGTTGGATATGATGCCGAAGTGGCAATTTTGAAAATGTTTCTTGACGGAAATTTCATACCGGATGCTGGACGCTTTCTGGAGGATGAGCTTGGAGGTGACAAACGGGACAGCACCAGGAATGACTTGCCTTATTACAAAGTGCCAGAAATGTATGAGGCAATGTATAACTATATTATGACATGCGATGATTACAAAAACTGCTGGTTGTTATATGGATACCTGAATCGATTTATCAAACTTCCATACGATTCATATTACCCAACTATGAAACGATTCTGCGATTTGCAACGACCAGATGCGGCATTGTTAGTTTTCAAGTATCTACGGGCGCGCAACAAGACGGAAGGCATGCGACCACCCGACGAAGCTATGTATATCCTTCTGTTTAACGAGTTTGGTCGAATGCTCTACGAGGAAGGAGTAAAAACGCTTCATTTATATTTCAAAATGGATCTTTCAATCGACACAAACATACAACTCCAAAATTCATTAATGTCAGCTTATTGTAACTTGGAGGAAGATGAAAAAGTAATGGAGCTATGGACTCAAACGGAGACTTTCCCGGCCATTAACAACGACACAGCTACGATTATGATCAAGCAGCTCACTCGCGGATCCACCATTCACGATGTTGAAGATTTTTGGCAATCTCTGCCTGAATCGTACAATTTGTCGCCAACAGCTGACAATTTGAGACAGTACATTATTGCAAACTGCTATCATGGATATTACATGCGAGCGCTGAAAATTACAAAAGAGGCATCTGAAATTTACGGCATAGAGCCAACGCAAGAAATTATTGAAGCATTGTATAACTGGTCCTTATTACCCTCAAGAAAATCGCAAGTGGAGCAATGGGCTCTAGAAAATCATACTGCAAAGTGGCAGGCATTACAAGAAAAGGGGTCTCTTAAGTCTTATGTTTTACCAGAAAATAAGGATAACAGCAGTGACGAAGCACTTCGAGCAGAAGCAGTGAGTCTTCTTGAAGGGGAGAGAACCCAGGAAAACAAATATGTTCCTGAATTACCCGATAATTAATAGATAGAGAGGAAAAATTACTTCGTGACTTTCTTAAGTTGGGTATTATTCACCTAGATGCCATAGTTAGCAATACTGCCTTTAGAAACAGAATAACTTCACCAATTTCAATACCTGGGTCTGCTGTATTCATAGACCGCAGCCAAACAGATCAGATACCCATGTGCCAAAAAGCTGGTGTGTATTGCTCAGATCTGAGAGTACAGGTGAATAGTATAAATGCGTTTCACTTACCTTTGTGGCGAATCTTAATGAACTGAGGGATTCGTTAATATGCGGTTCTAACGGAGACATATTCACAAACATCAAAGTTTTCGAATTACCACTTAGTGAATGTTTGAGCAGATATGTGAGCTAAAAGGAAAGGGTTAATTTTCCATCAAGAGGAAAGCGCTAATGAGTCATCACTTACTTTTGAATTTCTGTAGGGGACATGATCTTTTGAACCTCCAAGCGCTTGAATAACATCACCCAAGCTACTTAGACTTTTGTTAATCGCTTGTGTTTCTTTCAACCGCTCACCCGCGGCTTGAGATTGCGACAGCCGTTCTGACCCCGCTAAGTCAATTAGATTCAATACTCCCTCTGATTTGTCTCCAGTAACGGTGTTTTCGCCTCTCAGTTTTAATATAAATACACTGTGTGAGCGGGATGAGCGCTCATTCACTTTTGTGGCAGCCACAGATCGATTATCCCATGCCTTTTTGAGGACAAATTCGACTTTTTCTGGGCTGTCCAGCGAGACAGTTGTAAGATTCGTGACAATCGTTTTCATCTTATTATCGTCATGGCGGATATCCAATCTGGACTTGTCCATCATATCCGGCTTTCCAAGCAGGTCATTCAAGTTTTCGTTATAAATTTCCAAGAATTGACCTTCCAGCTCATAATTCCAACCTTTCTCTTTAAGGGAGTCCGAAGTTTGGAAGATTTGGCGGATAGCTCTCGATATCATGCCATTTTTCGGAGATGACATGGTATACGTCTTACCCGAACCAGTTTGTCCATAAGCGAATATGCAAACATTATATCCATCTAACGCGCTCTGGACTAATTGAGAGATTTCATCAAACACCTGATCGTTAGTAGAGTCTGGGGAAAACACTCTGTCAAAATTGAACTGATATAGTTTAGGAGCGGAATTTGTGAGAGTGGAGTCTGATGATGGCCCTGAAAGAAGGATTTGTTGGCCCTCCATGTCTTTATCGGGGTACTGAATGTCGGCAACAGAACAGGAGTCTGTCTTAAGTTTGGGCCTAACTCGGCAAAAGACGCGAATGTTTCCCTTCAATTCTTGGATCTGATTATGCAGTTTTCGTCGAATGAACTCTTCCTTGAGCAATTTGTCCTTGCACACATCACGCTCATTTTGGGCCTCTTGGGCGAGTGCCCGTAGCTCAGAAACCTTGTCCTTCTGGACCTGAAGTTGGTAGTTGAGCTCATCGATTTGGTCTTGCTGGGACTTGTTGATAGACTCATAGGAAACAGACGATGCAGATAATTCGGACAAAGTTGTCCGTAAGCTTTCTGTTTCATGCTTCTGTTCCTTCAGCTTGTCTTTATAATCCTCAACTTCTGAGAGTAAACTCTTTTTCTCCTTCACTAACTTTTCATTTTCTTGGGTCGTTCGATTACGCTCTTGAGAGAATTGAAGATTCAGCTGCTGAATATCTTCTTCCTTTGACGCCTGCAGCTTGGAAATGACGCCCTCCAATTCACACACCTTTTCATCTGCTGCCTCCTTTAATCTGGACATTTCCGAGTTATGTTCTGCATACAGGTTGTCACGTAGGTCATTAAATTGTCGTTCACATTCATTGTATAGTCTTTTGATTTCAGCATCATGCTCACTTTGTAGCTTCGTGCTTATGGTAGACATCTCGGCCTGGTGCTTGTTTTCCAAAGATTCAATGTCTCGCCGATGGCGGGCAAGCACATCCTCTTCTGCTGACTTTCTAATGTTAGCCCGTTCTTGTTCGAATTCTTCATAGAGTTGCTGTCTAATCTCGACAGGTTTCTCCGCTAGCTTAAGCTTTAAGTCGCTAGTTACATTGATAAATTCATCCTTCGTATCAGAGAGGGCCTTTTCCAGATAGGATATCCTATTATCACGCTCTTCCAAAATTCGTTGTGTTCGTTCATTATATAGCTGATAACTGTTTTCCCGCTCCATTTCCAAAGTCGCCTTGACATCGTCCAATTCCTCCTTCAGCTTTTCTACTTTGCTGGCTTCAGTTTTCAACTTCCGTATTTCTGCACATAATCGTTCCTCTTTCTCCCCCGAGTCCCGTTGCATAATCTCTTCAATATGTTGCATTCGAGTACCCAAGTCCTCTATCGACGCAGCGGCTCTGGCCTCCTCATGCAATCGTGACGAAACCGCCATTGACGTAGCGGAGTTGGCCCGTTTATGACCGGTCTTTGGAGCCAAAAACGACGAGGCATTAACATTCTTAGGTCGGCTCGAATTTCCCTCTCGCGAAGTGCTTCTACTCACTGAACTGGGTAAGGAGCTATTGTTGCTCCTTGTTCCGGCCAGAGCTACTCGTGAGCGTCCTCTCGTGGGCGGAGGTGGCATCTGGTTGATATCATTTGTCCGGTCCTCAAGAGACCGTCGAGGCTGAGGTAATTTTGTCGCAGTCGGCATGGGCAATTTGGTCTTGGGTTTATTATTCATATTTATCGAAGACGAAGGATCAATATTCTCCGAATTCGAAGGCATCGCTGGTATTAACTGAGTGACAGTCACTTCCCTAGGGTCAATACGCGTGCTCCATGCATAAATGTAAACAAACCATGTTTCGGAATGTGAAAGAGTAGGTGACCATTCTAACTATCAAATCACTAAAGCGCCGAAATCATTTAGTTTTGAAAGAGAATGAGGAGAAGATGGCCATTGGCCGATGGTGTGTATGAGGAATGATTAGCTCCGGTCTGTTCATATTTGATAATGGAGCCAGGACGTTATTCAACTGTCGTTTTAGGCTTGTTTCCAAGATATTTGTTAGACGAGGACCCTAACCCACATGGGGCGGAAAATTTCCAAAGGCTTCAGTGAGCCGCGCGAGATGAAATTTACTAGTATCTTGACTTGACCATGGTGAAAGGTACGAAACGAAGACAGGAGGAGAAGGACGAAGAAGAGCTGAAGAAGAAGGTGAAGGTAGCGGAATCTGAAGAGAGTGAGAGTGAGAGCGAGGGGGAAAGAGGGGAGGAATCAAGTGATCAGATTGACGATGATCTGTCGGAAGTTGAAGACGACGAGTTTGAACTAGAGAGTGAAAACGAAGAGAGCGAGGCACCAGAGGATGGGGATGAAGAAGAGACTACAAAACCGAAGAAGGACCAGAAGGCATCATTCTCTAAAGCGATTAGCGCCATTTTAGGGTCGAAAGTCAAAGCCCATGACCGAGATGATCCCATTCTTGTACGATCAAAAAAGACGGCAAAGGAAATAGAGGCCACTAAACTGGACATGAAAGCCAAACGGGCTATTAACCTGGAGAAGCGAATGCTAAAAGACAAGGATCGGGTCAAGGATATTTTACCGAAAAGTGAGGAAAATGCTAGAGAACTTCTCGAACATGAGAAGAAGCTCAAGCAGATTGCTCAAAAAGGTGTGGTTCGACTCTTTAATGCCATACAGGCAGCGCAAGTCAAGCCAACTGATAAAAAGTCGGTCGGTGTCACCGTACAGCAGGAGCATGTCAATGAAATGTCTAAAGAAAAGTTTTTGGATCTAATCAGAGCTGGTGGTAAATAATCTTTTGCATAGTATTTAATGATTCGTTTTTGTATATTGGCGCTCTATTGTCTTGTTGCGTACGAGTCGGTACCACAAATGGTATCAGTGGTTATAGTTAAGACGGTTCACTTAAGTGGACTGAGGTGTCTATTAGATTTTAAATATAGAGATGATTAGTTGTTGTGATGGAGAAACGTTATGTACAGAACGCAAGGGTACTGACAAGCGGGGAATGAGGAATATACATATATACAGCGTTCGAGGAAAAGTTTATGCTTATTTCTTTTCGAAATCACTTGCTTGGAGGTTTCTGGTCATGGCTGGAAGGGCAACGCGCAGTCCATCCAACTCCTCGTTCATTGTGATCTGACAGCCGAGACGAGAAGTTTCAGTCAGTCCAAACGCCAGATCCAACATGTCGTTTTCGTCATCATCGGGCTCCTCCATTTTGTCGTAGAATTCCGGGTCCACAATTACATGGCAGGTGGAACATGCGCATGAACCGCCACAAGCTCCCTCCATATCCAGATTGTTTGCCTGGGCAATGTCCAACAGATTATCGCCCTTGGCCACCTCCAAAGGGATCTGTGTTCCCTCTTTAGTGATGAATGTGACGTGTAGTTCTTCTCCTGGGTTTGGTTTATGGACATGGCCATGTCGGTTGACCATTGTGTTTGTAAACGGCCTTGAGCCAGCAACACTCAGGAGCGGAAACCGCTTAGAAAACATCGGTCGTGCAATAGTATGCCGCAAGCCTGCTCCTGCTCTCGTCAACATGTTTGTCCTTTTTTTTTTTTTTTTTTTTGTCCCTTCGTAGTTATGACAAATACTGAAATTTGGGTTTGTCATTCTATCGTCCCCATTAAAAACCCCATCACCAACCTGCCGCCGGTCCACCGACCATCCAACGGCCCGACAGCCGATTATCTATTGAAATCTCGTCCTGTCGTCTTTAGAACTATTTCTTTAGTCTACCAGTTGAGAAAAAAACAGCATAGTGTTGGTTATGATCATAATAGATCTTATTTGCTCTTTCTTTACACTGAGCGAACTGTCTATTCCATATTTCGCTCGACGGCGGCCCGGGTATACACGGACCCATGAAACCGTGCGCCAGAGATCGGGGTGTCCGAAGACTCTCGACTTGTTTTGCCGTCATGTTTCTTGGTCCGTGTGAAATTAAGCTGATCAGTTAGCTTATAGAGCGCAATCTGAACGTTGCTATAGCGTACTGTTGATTTACTCAAGCTTTGAACTTTGTAGTTAGGTTATTTCCAATGTAATTTCTGCAAATTGAAAGTGAACGGTAGATTTAGGGAATTGAACGCTACGTTAGTTACTAGTTAACTCTATCTTATCAATCTTCCACGTTACTCCGCTTCCTACTGGAAATGAAATCTAACCCGATCTAAAGTAACAGGCAAAGTATAGCCACGCTCAATCAAGATCGAAGTAACCCGAGGAAACCCAACGAGCCACAAGTTAACGCCCAGTATTTTATTGTATCAAGTCTGAAAAAACGTAATAGTGTCTAACATCTACGACTGGCTGGTTGGTATATGCAAGGGATGTATAAGCTGTGGCGATCACGCCCAGCCTTTATCGCCATCACCACGACAGGCTCGTTTCGAAAGCGACTCGAGCCCCCTACAGAAACATCAGATAACCATTGTCTTTGCTTGAATCAGTGCAAGTTTTCGGACTTCGGAGGCCAGCGTTACCTTTTTTGTGTTGCGTTATCAGATGGACATGCGCGTGGGGTGTCTAAGACCCGGCGCCACTTCGGCCGACTGGCCTGCATATTAACAATAATACTTCCGGATATTATTTACAACACCATATTCTTGCTCCTATTGGCTGGCGGTGGTACTTCAGTCTCTCTTGGACACATATAAGTATTGAAGGGGAGAGAGAGTTGTGACCACGAGGTTAGATGATGGAGCGGAGCAAGCACGAACGCTATCCCTCGTGGAACAGCGAACCGAACGACCAAGGTAGTGATTGCGAGCAACAGGGCCTGTTGACGCCCGTCCTGGAGGATACTGAAGCTAATACTCCGGTGGCAAATGGTGATGATGGCATAGACCCCTGTCCGTGGACCAACGGAGAGCTGTGGTTGGCGTGGTCAAGTATAGGAGTACTGTCATTTGCCATGGCACTATCTAATCAGACTCTGTCCGTTTATACTAACTATGCGACGTCCTCTTTCAACAGACAATCGCTGATATCAACCATACAGGTAGTAAGCGGAATCCTGAATGTGGTGACCCGTCCAGTTATTGCAAAGATCGCCGATGTTGTGGGCAGGTTTGAAGGATTTGTCCTCTCATTCTTTCTACTTAGCGTCAGCTTTGTCGTCATGGCTGTTAGCCCAAATATCGAAACGTATTTTTTTTCCCACATTCTTTTCACCATTGGCGGATTGGGGGTGCAATTTATGATCCAAGTATTCGCAGCAGATACTACCCAGTTGGTTTACAGAGCCTTATTCGTCGTCCTGCCCAACATGGCATATTTATTTGTTCCCTGGTTTGCAGGTCCATTGACAACCGCAGTGTTAGAAAATTCCTCCTGGCGGTGGGGCCTGGCCATGTGGGCCGTCGTCCTCCCTCTGTTCTCCGTACCGCTTTTGACGGTCTTGTTATACAAAAAGATACAGATCAAACGAATGCTACAAACCGATACATATACACAGTTACAGCCGAAGCGATTTTTAGATCATATGGATGCCCGTGGTGTGCTCATTCTTGCTACAGGCCTCTCCTGTGTTTTCATTGCTATTCCCCTGGCCTCTGATGAGAACGTCGGCTGGTTGCGACCACATATCCTCTTGATGCTCATTGTGGGCGTCGCCTGTTTAATGGGATTCCCTTACTACGAATCCAAAGTGGCAGAAACCCCGCTTATCATGATGCACATTTTCAAGAACGTCGAGCTGTCAAAGGCATTTATTTATACAATTCTCTATTGTCTTGCATTTTACATTTACAACCCATACTTCTTCAGCTGGCTGATTGTGGTCTTCAATATGTCCAACACTGTTGCATCTAATATTAGTGTTGTATATGCAGTCATGGCCACTGCTGGGGCTCTGGCATGTGCCATTTTGATGAGATATATCAAGCGTGTCAAATGGTTCATTGTTGGGGGAACAGTTACAGGACTTGTTGGTGTTGCATTGATATACCATTTCCGAACGCTGGGATCTAAAATCTGGCAGTTGGTATTTGGACAATTGGTAGATGGAATTGGATCTGGATTTATGACTGCTCCTGCTCAGATTCTCGTCCAATCCCATTCACAAGACTCAGAGGTAGCGCAAACTACAGCTGTGTTCCTGTCGTCCCTGGCGTTGGGTCAAGTCATCGGTGATGCTCTTTCTGGAGCCATCTATCGAGGACAGTATGCTAAGCACTTGCGACACAATTTCCCAACAAAGAACGAGACATGGATTTTCAGCGTAGTTAATGATATGCGAGTGCCTCTCAAGTATCCTATTGACTCTCCAGAACGCTTAGGAATTATTGGTGCATTTAACGAAGTTATGAGAATTCTCCTTATCCCGCCGCTCGCTATATTCGCAGTCCTGGTTTTGACATCTCTGACGTTTAAAGAGGTCAAACTAGATGAGGAGGACATGGACAATGAAAATAGACAGCACGGTTATGAACCTGTTTTTAATTAACTAGACCTTACGCATTGACTTTTATTATTTACAAAGCTTATCCATGATACGTATTCAGCGCGACCACTTTCTTTCTACAAGAACAAGCTCCAAGTTAAGTACAGTAAAAATCATGCTATAGCGTGTAAAGATTGGTGTCCCAAAAGTTGGTGTCGATTTCAAAAGGCGAATCTGCCATGAAGTTTGCGTCAATTTGAGCCATTAACTCTTCGTAATAACGATCATTCGACATGGAAAAGATTTGTAGGACGGAGTCTACAGTGTATTTCTCCTGCTCAGTTGGTTGGTTAGCGTTAGATTGATTGTCATCATTTTGCAATATCGGAGACTGTTCATTTGAATCATGTTTGGCACACAAATCGTTTACGGAACCAGTGATAACATTGACACATGCCTTTGCTGGTGGTAATCTTTGAGCAAAGTTAGTTAGCAAGTCACGACAGACCTTGAGGTCGTTTATGACCTCTCTTGCGGGAAGGTAATTGTTTTGCCAATCCGGCTGGGTGGTGATGAAAATGAGAGTTAGACCAGCCGTGAAAACAGATATAAGGTTGAGCCAGTTGAAGGACAGTTTCTGCTGCCGGCACAGATTGGAGAACTGTTGCATGGCCATGGCCGCGGCATCTGCAACTAGTCGGATATTTTCCTGTGGCGGAACCGGCCATAATGGCGACGGTCTGAAGAGCATTATTACGAAATTGTAATAGTTTAGATCAAACCATGCTGTGGTTAGATGGGGAACGAGGGAGAACTGTGATTCATTGAGAGGAAAAGGCATGGTCCGCCGCCATTCCACCAGCTGTTGATGGAGATGATTGACAATAGAATGCCTAATTTGATCGTTCGCAGCCGTGGCAGTCTTTATCGTATAGACGTTTTCCAGTATTTGGCCGGCAATTTCCCGTAACTTTAGAATGTGCAGTGTGACTTCTAAGTACGGTTGACCGACAACGGAAAAGTAACTTGTATCAACATCACGATCTCGTATGGCCAACGGACGACCTAACGTTGTCGACACAACCCTGTCCATCATGTATAAGCTCCAAAACACTCTTTTGTACCGTTCCCTCTGTTCGGGCGCAAAGGATTCCAAGGATTTTTCTGAATGCCATCCTAATCCTAAAGCCAAACGACTTGCAATACCAACCAAGTACCAAGTGTCTGGTCCCAACCTATTGAAGAAAGAATAAGACACCAGTAAAAGAAGGCACTCTAATGCAGCAATATTCCCTCTGGATAGTGTGTCGTTAAAATATGTCATCGCCTTGGACCAACAGGCCACCGCCTCGTTTTCACTAGAAATTGTGATTGAAGCCATGGCAGTAGACCCTATTGCGAGCACCATGTACAATTTAAACATCCATACAGGGTCGTTGTGGAGATCCAAGGCATCTTCATCATCTAGAGCGAACATCTTGTCCAGGTTCTCCATGAAATTATCTCTATCAAGAATAGGATAAAGCGTATGGGAATGACACCAATAAAATTCGACAACCTCGGCTGCTCGTTTTGCTGTTGGTAATGGGGCGTCTTCAAGGGTGGCATTGTCTAACATCAACGCCGGGTTAGTATGAAGCATTAATCCTCCGGCAATAGTCTTTTCCTTTTCAAAGTCCTTCTGAAACATAATAGCCTGCGTCAGCTGTGCGAAAGATATTCCCGAACCTGGTCCCAAGAAGTGGCCCTCAGAGAGAGCCGATATTGACAAGGAACCAAAGTCCTTGGCGAGTCTGCCATCGTCACTGTTGGTTGAACTATTATCTGGGGTTTCTGGCATGGCTACGGGCGCAGAAGATGACTTGCTCGTCTCCAGCATCTCAATCTTTCGCTCCATCTCTGCTAACTTCTCCTCCAAGTTTTGGACATAGCTAATGGTTAGCATGAGGCTGCGACAACAATATCCTTTCGGAGCCAAATGGCTAGGGTTTGGACCTCACAATACAACTGGCGACACTTACCTCACAGGGTACGAGCCCGTGGTCTGGTCAGAATACACACACTTGGAATTGGCCCCAGTACAGGCGGTGCATGTGGGAATCAACCGATCGCACTTCGACGATTAGTAATTTACGAAAAAGTCGGCATTCTCACTCACCTTCTTCTTCCGCTTGTGACATCGTTCACAAGCCTGAAATGCTAGTGGCTGGCACTTCTTAATGCTTGACATGGCTCTTGTAAGAAAGCAAAAGTGTGTACACGCGCAGACAATTCCCAGGCCGGAATGTCAAGCATAGGCCGGAAAATACATGCGGGGGTGTTGGTGGAGTCTTTGGGTACATGGGGTTACGCGCTTGTCGAACACGAGTAGGTCCCTGCCCAGCCGCTATCAGTGCAGATCATCTCTTATCAAATTGGTCCGTCCCCGCATAGACTTACCCGACGTTATCCCCGCATAGTTGGGCTCGCCTTTTTGTATGGCCAGTGGATTTACGACAAGGCGGAGGTTTGTCCAGTCCTCTTGGGCCCACGTCGTTACTGATATTTATACAGTGGATAGTATCGGGTTTACAACGATATAAATGGTTGAACTGAGACAGAAGCTGCCATGACATTAATTAAAGGACCAAGATAATAAGTGAGATTCAGGGACCAGCAGCTTGTACTTGGCGTTGATTCAGCTGAGTCTGACAATACATACAATGATAGGAATGTATAGATGACATAAAAAAAATAAGCAGAGCCACGCACAGCCCGAGTAGAAGGCCGACATTGTCCCGGACCTTCAAGTCCCGTAACTAGTACAAGGTATTGACTCAGGTTAAAGATCATGAGTCCGTTTTTCTACCTCTATCAACATCTGCTACCAATTCTCCCTATGATAATGATAGTTCTGAGCTGACTAAAAGTGGAAAGCCGATAGATCGGGGCTCCGACTTGGCCGATGGGGCTTTACCGAATTTTTTGCCTGGACGGTGATTTGACGAATATTAGTTGTAAGCATGTCTTCACGAGTTCTGGCCAGTTATCGCAATTTGCTGCGGGCGTCCAAGGTGGCTTTTAAGAATGATGCTACTACACTGACTGCGGCTCGAGTGCAGATTGAGCAGGGATTCAAGAATGAGAAGAATTCCGCCTTGAGCGAGGCAGAATTAAACGAACGTCTTCAATATGCAAACGATATCAGCACAATCCTTCGAAGAAACATCGTTCAAGGTGCTCGAGATGGAGAAGTTGAACACGAGAGATATGGTAAGTCCTTTTCCGCCAATATGTTCTTTAGAAAACTAATCATACCTTTAGTCCTGAACATCCATAAAGACACAGAGCTGGGTGATAATGATAGCATCAAAAAGGGGAGGAAGAATACCCTTGGTGGCGATGCTCCACCAACTGGGGGCTGCTGTGGCGGCGCAAACAGCTCATCATAACTGGCATCACAAATCCTGTACATAGCTAACTACTGTTAATTTATACTCCCATTTACACTAGAGGTGCTTTCGTCTTACATACTCGTGGCTTGGTCGGTTATTAGGGGGTTCTCCTATATTTCAATTGGAACCATTCTACTCAATACTCTCTCGTAGATCAAACTATCGCTATAATCTAAGCTCAGATGCCATTGGAACATTGTACGACTATTCAGAAATTCTCTATTATAGAAAGTTATGTAGCCCGGAGGTGGAAATTCTGAAAAGAAAACCAATTCTAAACCCTCGACAAACAAACAACCAATACAAATTCGTGCAGGTCGGTTATCCAAACAACGCTCACCTTCCTCCGCTAAAATACACGTTCAGCCAACCACTGTGGACAGCGGTCTACACTATGCTTCCTTGACGTAAATGTATGGCGTGGTCTGGCGTTGTGAGCCGCACTCTTCTAATTCGCTCGTGTCTGAACCAGCGCATACATTAATGTGGAATCGATCAGGATGGGGAGAAGATAATTTTGAGCATGTGGATGAAAGTGAGGACAGTCTAACGGGTGAGCAGCTCGGAAAATTGCAACCTGAGGGCCTGACTATTGTGTTTGTTAATACGGACGGCAACGACGAAACGAAGGAACTGGTCGGAAAGTGGGTACAACACCACTCAGTAAAACGACCGAGAACTGGATTGATAGGCCCAGAACATTCTAGATATGAATTCTACTGCCCATTTGCTTCGTGTGATGATTTCTCAAAGACTGAGTTTACATTATCGGGAATCGTACGACATCTACGGACGATAGATCACCCTGGGGTACAACTAACGCGTTTGGACATTTATAAAGGTCCGTATTTGTGCAAAGTGCGAGGCTATGAGTTCAATTTTAAGATACCAGGACAAAGAGAAGGTTCGTTGGTCAAATTTGGAGGCTGTTGGAATTACGAAAAGAAACGGTATGAATATGAATGTGCTGTCAAGAATTGTGGATTCACTGGTAAATTTCGCACGGTATTAAAACATGTGGCAAGAAAACATAACATGTTGGATTTGAAAGCACCCAAAGGCTTTGAAGAGACAGCAATTATTGTTGATCCAAGATCCAATATAGCAGTGTGTCAAGCGACCCATACTTTGTTGAGTAAGGAGGAGCTCGTGGAGCATTGTAAATCATGCCTTCATTGTGAAGCTGTACAAGAAATGAAGGTCGATAAAGCCGAACTGAACAAGCTAACAGACCCACACCTACTTGAACCGTGGTGCCCTCCTATTGAAGGGACAAAAAAAATTGTTCTCTTACAATGTGAGTTATGTAAACAAGAAGGAAAGACTGAAGTCGGTGTACGAAGCAAAATGGAAAACCATTGTCAGTATATGCATGACCAGGAGCCCAGTAATAACGCTTTAAGTTCTCTTCAAGGGGCAGGTTTTTATTTCTCCAACGATACCCGGATGACTGTATATCCAGTCAAGAAAGACGGCGCACCTACAGCTGAAGAGACGAAGACAGGTCGTCTAGATAATGCGCAAAACAGGAAGGAAACTTCTGAACCCTTCCGTAATCCTGACATTGCTGATGGGAATAATAGCGGTGGTTCTGGCCATAATGCGAAGGAGCAACCTGTTCATCTTGGCTTTGATAAAGACAGTGTAAAAACTGATTCCTTTACTTCAGAAGCTGGTAGCTTTGAGGCTGAGCTTGAAACGAATGGAGATCAATCTCGTCCTATACAAGTTGTTGAGCCGGAGGACTCTTCGACTGCGCCTCTAAATACCCCATTAGACGTTCAGGTAGATGACATGGAGGCAGAACAACCAGGCGTAAATTCGGCAAACAGAATCAGTAATTCGAGCACTGAATACAGGCAACACCCAACCTCTGAAGAGGTAGACAGTGGATCACCAAACTATATGGAGCCAGTTATAGAGTCATCTGGTAAAGAAGAAATTGACATGTTTCTGGAGACTAGGCAGAAAAACAGACGTGACTCCTTAGATGTGAGTACTGAGGGCGAAACTATGGCATACTTTAGAAATACTTATGAAGGGGACCTAGGTGGGCCGTTGCAGTCTCCGCAAGATGAAAACAATGCAGGTGGAAAGGACGATATAGAAGATGGTGAAAGGGCCGAGGATGGGACAGATCGCTTAACGAAACGAGAATACGCTGCTCTGCAAAACAAGTATGATGCAACACTTGTAAGAAACCGGGTGAGGTTGATTCTCAACGAGCCACAGTTGGAACCTCAGCTTCTTCCGCGGTGGTTGAACTTCAATTATAACCGCAAGTATTTATCAAGGCTTGCAGTCGAAACAACAAAAACATACAACAAAACTCACATCCGATACTCAAATTACGTACCAGCATACCAAATCGACCGCATACTTTATCGCACGGGATTCTCATATAACGCTGCTCAAAAATACCTTGATCTCTTAGAACAGGGCCAGAAACTCGACCAAGTTAAAAACCATGATCTCTGGGAAGACGAAGATTTGACATTATTAGAACAAGCATTATACCATGGCATCCGACCCTCTCAGTATTTACTGGCGCGGTACCGTAAATCTACCATAGTCCGCCAGGCTGCAATAATCAGTCTTTACGGAACTTGAAAAGTATATATGCTGATGGACCCACTCCATATTCGCTTGGAACTAACGACAACAATGTTTTCTTTACAGTCAGGTATGAGGACCAGAAATAGGAGTATTAGAATGCATTTTGATGTTAATATACAGAAAGGGGTACTAGAGATTATTTCTTTTTCTTTTTTTTGTCGTCACCCATGTATTTGTCCTTGTAAATCCAGGATTGTCCAATCATGTTAGCGCCCTTATCGGCAGCTTCTCTATATAGACGAGCTGCCTTTTGGAGATCCTTCTTACGACCCTTAGGACCATTTTTCATATACAGCCCAGCTGCTTCACAAAGCGCGTCACAATCGCCCAAAGAACCCGCCAATTCGAATGCACGGAGCGCCATTTCTTCGTCTTTTTCTGTGCCCCAAGAGTGAAGGTAGGACATGCCGAGTTCGTACAAAGCAAGGCCAATATGGGCCTTTTTGAGCGAGCTCGATTTGTCTGACTTCTGACCGTTTTCTGACATTATGGCCGGCAGGACTGACGACGGAGATTGAAGATCAAAGGTTTTGTTATCTCCAAGGGAGCTTTCCATAGCCTTTCGAAGCCATTTAACTGCTTCGGATGCATTTTGGCGCATACCCCATCCATGGCGGACAGCTAGGCCATAAAGGAGCATCGCCGTGTGGTCACCCTTGAAGGCTGCGTGCTGCCAATGATATGAGGCTTCACGAAGATCTCCCTTTTCATGCAGCGCAATACCCGCCGACACATGGTCCTCCAAAGTCATGTCTTTGAACCGTTTTGATAATACCGCAACTGCAGGATCGTCATTTTTTGCAGTGGGCAGCTGCGGCGAAGAGTGGTTTGGTCGTAAGGTTGGCGGCTTCAGTAGAGAAGGATGAGAAGCTTGCCTGTTAGTAATGTTGTTATTACCAGAGCCACTGGCTCTGGGATGCTTCGTGAGTATGTCAGGGAAGTAATACTGTGATGGAGATGCGCGACTAGAATTCGATGTGGTAGTATACATAGATGACCTGGAAGCAGTTGTGTTTATCTTCGGTCTGGATGGACGCTGACTAACCTGGCTGCTTGCAGTGTAAACCGATGCATCGTCACTCGCAACGCTGCTAGCGGGCGATTGGACACGCTCTAAGGGCGGATGAGTAGGCGAACCACCTTGTATTGTGGATGCATCCGAGTCGTCATCGTAATCGTCATAATCATTATACATGCTATTATTGTTGTCGTCTTCATATCCGCTCAGCTCGGATATCGAATCCACTGGAAGCGAAGACAGCCTAAACGAATCGAGAATTCCTCCAAAACTAGCGACAGACGAGATGGATCCGGCGCGAGAGACATAGGAAGCTCTTGCATCAGGGGTCCATTCGTCGCCTTCTTGGACGCGAATTCGCCTACGACTGCTTGCGTTTGAGGGCTGTCTGGTGGCAGTAGAACTAACACTGCTAATACTCATCCGATTTCCATCAGCCGGACTATCATGAAGTTTATTGGCTAGCCGACGACTCTTCTGCTCCAGCAGGTCCAGAGGACTCATTTCCTGAGTAAACGGCTTATTCTCCTGCTGGTGCTGATACTGATTTTGGCCAGAATCTCCCATAACCTGAAGTAGTTGAATCAATAAGTGTCAGAAGAAACAAACAAAAAAAAAAAAAAAAAGGGGGACCGTGCCAGCTGAATGCAGCTGTTTGTATCATACCCACCTAATAATAAATGTGACACAGCGCGTTATGATCTCATTCGCGCGTCGGACACTTTTTAAGGAGGGACTTGGGCCACCTCCGCTCTTTACCTTTTACGGACGTTTCTGGACGATCAAAATACTGTCACCAGCGGTCCGGGGTGTGTCTTGAGTAGAGAATTCAAACCGGCTTTATGAAGCGATTGTGTTTGTCTTTGAGTATGCGGATGGTACAAGGTCAGTTTGGGCTCGAGGAAGCCAACTGGCCTGGCTACTTGGGGCCATTAATTCAGGGGAATGTGCACTATAGAAGTATGGATAGTTGCCTTTAGTTGCAATTACAATAGCTTTTCCCTTTTCTTACTTTCTATTTTTACTGTTATCTTTCCCCGGACAGAAGGGGATCATCAATTGATTCGCTCTAGAGGTGGATCGACTAAACTTAGTGTGCGGAAAAATCTAGATCTTCTATCTATTGCTCGATCGGTGCCTTAATTGGTGATGTTACGTTAGCGGAATCTGTCCGCTTTTCCATGAGTTTTCGCCCATTCTAACACAGGCTCCTCATATAGAGAATATAGTTGATGCTCCTCGAAAGAGCCAGAAATCTGGAGATTACAATGTCCGAACATTCTCAAACCATATTACTACCATCACTACAGTCCCAGCAACGCGTCGGTCAGTGATCTATCGAACTGGAATGTAATCAGGGTGACGTCAGTTGAAAACTGATCTCAGTACATCTGAGACATTGATCGATGACTTTCCTCTTTGGGAATGACGATCTAACGGATAGGACAAGGGTCCAGGACGAGTCACAATTGTCGCACATGGACAATCCCGAAAGCACTACACGCGAGCGAAAAATACAGTTTTTCTGGCAACAAGACTTGTGAGCTTGAATATATGCATCTGTGGTTTCGGGTCAATTCGGAAGCTGCATGCGGACTTGGTATTTGCCGATGTCCTCAGGAGCGGTCATGAAGCTTTGTAAAACTGTGGACGGATGACTGGTTCTGACATCAGCTCGATCGGCATTTTGTTCAAATCGATCTCTATACCGATTGACCCTGCAGATGTTACCATCATAATTCCAGTTCATTGGCCCCCAATCTATAGACTAAGATACGTGCATCTGCAACTCTGACGGTACTACTGAGCTCACATGCATTGCGATGCTCACGGAGAGATTTAATAAAACTCTAAGCCCGTAGTCAGTTAACGCGCGTGCGTTGCATGTATGAGGATGAACGGTCGCATGTATGTGAATGAACGGTCGCATGTATGCGCCAACAGTGAAGCTCATAACGGTAACCATCAGTAAGAATACCATTACCATACAAGACGAACAGCTTTACGGACAATATAATTAACCTTCTCGTCACGAATATAGGACAGCTTAGTGATCAAAATTTCAATACTACTTCCGACGAAAAGGCATGACGCATCAGGGATATCTGAAATAGCCCGTAACGTATGGTAAATCAAAACGTCTGCCGAGGGTGCAATACATCTAAACGAGGGCTTCAGATTACTTCGCTCTTAGCAAAACTACACTTTTCCTTGGGTTAGGGATCGGATTAGCGGAGTTAGCGAGTCGGTCTTGGGAGTCATGCGAGCCGCAGTCGTTAAGCGGCAAATATATAGAGGCCGTCCGCGGGGCGGAAAAAAACACACACACAGTCAAATCTCTGCATCAGCTGGGTTTACTTATATTCGACCTAAACGATGGCAAGTACCGGCGTCACACAGACGATCCGCAGTCGGCTGAACTTTAACGACGAATCCAAGTGGAAGCGGTTCAGTGCGCGAAGGTTGGAGCTGATAGACGAGCTTCATTTGTCGACCAGGAAGGCCTCCGAGCAGGATGATCAGATAGGGCAGGTGGCCAGGACGCTACGTGAGGAATACGACTACCCGGAAGAATTTCAACATGATTTCGATAAACTCGTTCGTGCGGGCATTCAATCGGTACGTCGGAACCGCAAACGAGTGCCAAAGTCAAAGCAGCAGCATAAACCTCTTCTCAACTCACCGCCACCAGCGCCGTTGTCGCACGCCCACTCGACGAGTGGCGGTGCACAGGGAAAAGTCAGCATTTCTTCACTAATCACGCCTTCTCCACTGGCGAACGCTACATTGGCGGGGAATTTTGCCAACCTGTCCATAAACAATGGGTCGAATGAGCTTTTCCTAGCGTCGTTGAAACAACTGTCGACATATTTGCATCGCATCAAGAGCAATCTGGCCATGGCTTCGTCGAATTCGAATGTGGAGTTTCTTGGCGAATCCATCATTAATACAGCTGCATCTTTGGGTTTAGAAAAGAAAAATAATGCCACACCGTCGATAGCTGTGTCATACATTCGTTCGACACTCCTCTCATCCATAGTCCTCAATGCATTGGTTGACTCCATCGGCGTTAGCTCGTTGGTGGCATTTAAAACGCTTTTGGCCAATTGCTGTATTTCATTTGGGTTCGACCAAACCATCAACACGCTTTCTTCTGTTTTTTATGAACTGCTCTCCCTTGACCAGTGTACACATGTGACCTCTACTACAAAACTGGCCGAGCAATTCCCCAAGTTTAAACCCACTGAGGTCAAGGCAGTGACACTTCATTTCCTTGAACAACACCTCAACTTCACCTACGACCCTACGAGCAACACACCACCAACTGTGAGCGAAATAATAGAAAACGGCAAGTCTGCGTTCCATATTATTGGTGACAACAAAATTATAAAGATCCGAGACCTTAATTCCGACCCCAACGCACCCGGTGCGATTATGGAAACTGATAATGACATTGTTGAACTATTCAGTCGATCCAGCACAATCAACTTTGAACTTTTCATCCCCTTCACTAACCAGCAGCAACGTCCACTAACTAATCAGAACACTATAGATACTAACGACAACAACCCACAGCAGTTACCACCAATCATTGACGTCCAAGATTCGGGAAAACCGCGTTTCCAGCAACTCCTGTAACCTTTATTATTTATTATTAATTTACTGACCCCTGATGAACAACTAGCCTACGGCCCATACGCGGCGTTTCTCCTAGCCTTCGCTTATTTGTCCAGGTTCATTGGTCAATTAGTTGGTCGATCAAAAACCCTGAGCTACTGTATGCCATTTGTATGTTTCATTTCAATGCACAAGAAGTGAGCTTAGATCTTGCCTTATACTCGTCTATATTTTAACATTTTCGTAATGCAGTTCATATAACCCACTGCCAGCTTTGTTCAGGGGCTGATCTCAGCAAAAGCTGTGGGTCTTGTTTTGTCCCAAAGTAGCCCCGAGACGGTCACGACATGAAATGTCAGTTGGTGAGCGATAGTGGCATGACTGTATCATAATGGAGAAGACTAACTTGTGGTAGAAAACTGGGATGACGATTTTAGTGGGGAACTAAACATCCCCCAGCATATTCAAGATGATGAAAATGTGTTAAAGGAACAGCTGGGACAGGTCAAAAGCTTTGCCGCTGTAATGGATGGTAAGGATATAGAGATGGGAAATGCCAGTACATGCTAATTATCTTTTATAGAAATTGAGCACTTGATTCTGACGATACCGAAAGGTTTGGTTGAAGACGCATTGAAGACAGATGCGGTCCAAAACGCGATGGAACTAGTATTTTTATCCAAACACGAAGAAAAAGGTCCTTTCTTTGATCACGAAATAACAAAAGCATACCTGAATACCCGTGATCCAAAGACTTCGTTAGAGTTTCTAAGATCAGTGGAAGATACCGAAGAAGATGTGAATGTGGACATGTTGACGGTCCGTCGATTGTCCAAGAAAGCAAATGAGCTAATTCCCCAACTAAAATCCTGGCTGACCACCTCTTAATGAACGACACTTATTTATTGGCTACATGTTAGAACTGTTAATAATTCCTCTTGCTAATCAAAACTCGGGTTACTTTTTTGGCACTCTTTTTCAAATAGTAAATTTTATAGTCGTAAATATTTGGACTCTAAGTTATGAAGAATATAGCGGGCGAGCTACAAACTCCGCCATTCAATAACAGGACTACATTGATTTTAAAATGTAGGCTGGGTTCGTAATGGTAACAGATAATTGAAAGCTAACGGATATATAGATCTATGTATATACTGCGATTCGTAATTACCAAATTGTAAAGAAACTACGTAACGGGCGGCAGCACAGAACTTTAGAGGTAAATAAAATAGGGTTGGTTAAGATCTGGTCACTACACTTGTCACTATAGCGCTGGATAGACATGCTAGACAGATTGCCAGAAGAGATTTTCCACCAGGTTCTAAGTTGGTTAAATTGGAGCGATGTGCACAATCTTAGTAGGGTCAGTGCTGTTTGCTATGAATATACGGCCTACATGCGTTGGAAAACATTGGTATTGTATTACAACGAGACAGATACCGTTGAGACTCTCTGCTATAAGGATATTGATTTTGGGCCTCACGGTGTCAAAATCGGGAAGAAAAATTCCAGCGAAACAATTAGCTTCCTACAAATGTGTACTAGTGGTGAGCACCTGGTTGTTCACAATTTGTCGTTTGTTAGGCGTCTGTGTTTTGCTGCCTCTTTTATGGACGGTAATGGTTGGAAAGTGAAGGAGATGCTACTCAGCGTATTAGGCAACACAGGGCTGATGCTCAAATTAGAGGAGCTGTCACTACGGTTAACAAGCCCGTATATTGGAAAAGTCGACATTAAACTATTATCTCATCCAAAGTTAACACACTTGGACTTGGCTTTGTCGGACGCTGACAGTATTAAGTATATCAGTCCATCCGTGAAATTCTTGCGACTTGATTTCTTTTCCCCCTTTTGTCAAAACAACAATAAGATCGTTACAGAATCATTGTCGCAATTTCCCGAACTCGAATGTTTTTCAGTCTCGCCACGATCGAACAGCCCTTTTGAATGGGATGTCGTATTCAACCAGCTTCCTCAGACTGTCACCGGGATTGATATTGTTTTGCGAGCTGCAATCTCTGCTCATCCATCAAGTATCCCTTACGGGCTAAACCTCAACCAGCCTAATTGTCAAATTAAAAACCTGGGCATTTGCTTTCCCAACAATTCTGAACACCCGGAAGCGGTTCTCAGGGCCTCAGATTTTCCAATGGTCACTGGTTTGTACTTTCGCATGGTGCCTTATATCTCTAGGATCCCGCTAGATTACTTGCATGGCCTAAGGAACTGGACGTTACTGAATTCTCTCTTCCTGATCAACATCGACTTTACTCACCTCTGTTTCTTTCTTGGAGCAATACAGCGTTTCAATTTGAGGAACCTGATTGTGGTCAACACCAAATCTGAACGTTATGTTCCTATTAGAGATGACACTGAGCCAATACCCGAGTACTACAATGATTTCGAAACCGTTTACCGACTTCCAAACTTGGAGTCTCTAGTTCTTGACTTGTCTGAGACAATATCCGATTACCCCCCGGCAATGGTGGCTGAATTAATCATCATAAATTGCACTAAACTACAATTTATGTGCCTCAACGAAGCACCGGATCTTATGCCATTCGCGTTGGAAAGAACTTGGTACATTAAGGAAGGAACTAACGTGATAAAACTTGGGCGTCCTATGCTCCAGCTTGATGTTCCGCTGATGCGAAAAATCAGTGACGAAACAGAGTATTATTAGAAATCAGAATATTTTCTAATTCCTCTTTTTTCTTTTTTTTTTTTTTTTTTTTTTGGGGCCATATTACGCCAGTAATGTCATCTATTAGTACATCGTTCAGCCACCGTTAGAGTAGATTAGGGTTTTGGAATAACTCTTCTTCTGCGGGAGAGCTTGAGTCTTTCTACGTCAGATATGAATCAACCAGAGCCTAGCCACAGATTACAAAGAATGTTGCCGAAGTTTATTCGTTCATGTCATCATCATCATCATCCCCATCTCCGTCACCCGATTGAGATAATCCGCCTTCTTCTTCTTCTTCTTCTTCTTCTTCTTCACTGCTGCTGCTCCCACTACCATCATCACTTTCCGAGCCTTCATAATTTTTATCCAGCTCCTCGTCATCTGAAGACTCGTTAGGGTTGATGTCATTGATCGTTGTTATTCTGCTCGCTTGATCCTCCTCCGCTACATCAACACCTTCATCTCCAATGACCTTTTTAATTTCGTTTGAGACAATGTCTTTAGCGGATATGCGAGCTCGACGAGCTTCACTCATGCTTTGATCGCTCAGCTCGTTGTCCACCACATACTTGTCAATCTTATCATACTCATTCTGGTCAATCATACTAAACTCGTATTCTAGTTGATTTGGCAGTTCTGGAAGCGGGTTGATTAGTTTAATGGTAAGGTTAAACGTTAGGCGAATAATAGACGAATACGAAATTGATTCGATGTTGTTGACGCCAAATAACAACAGAGGCTTTTTAATACCAAAGAAGATAAATCCCTCCAGAAGGTAGAGATAGCCTTCCTTTGAACCCCGGTGAGCGGCCACACAGTTTTGAGCATTCGATTGGACGATTGGCTTTGAAAAGTTGTTGGTGAATAGAAATGTGAGCAAGTCAAGCACCTTAACGTCCTTTTTCCCTTCAGCCGGCGACGGTAGACGAAGAACCTTTTCTGCATAAACATCTAATAAAGTAAACTGGATCGCTGCTACCGAGTTGTCGTCCTTGTACAAAACAACATTATACTGTTGCTTTGCCTTTTCAGGGACATGGACAATCACCACTTGACTGATCTCTTTCAACGGAAATGTATGTTCTGGAATAAAAGGGTACTTTAGTTCTTTTGCCGCATAAATTGCCATACTAGTGAATATTAAGTTGAACTTTTTACGCTCAGGGATGGTCACAGAAATATCTTGAAATACAACTGCTCGATCGAAATTCACTTCCGGTGAATTGGACCCTCCATTTGCAGATGCATGCCCATTGCCAGCCTCCACTTTTGGTACTTTTCTATTTGGCTGCTCTGATTCTGCCAGTCGTTTTTGTGCTTCATCATATTCCTGTCTCGTCCGTTCTAATTCCGCCTTCAGCTCTATTATCTCTTTTTGGCCCTTCTGCTGCCCCAGTTCTGTAAAATACTTCTTTAGGGCTTCTACAACAGCCAATTGTTGTGCTACAATTTCCAATCAGTATATTATCCTAGATATATCGGGCTGCACAATACTCTTCATTCGGCTCTTGACAAACTTTCGTAGTTTGCATCTTTGAACAAGACACGAATGCGTTCGACAAAAGCCAGTATAGCGAAAGTATCAAGAATAGCTCTTTCCAAGACAGTTGCGTTCTATCGCTAGTGATATTTGCAAATTTCGCAGGTAATACAAGAAGGTACACGTACAAACAATGAGATTTTTTGTGCAAAATCAACTTACCATCGAACTTTTCAATCTCAGCTTGTAAATCTGCCGGCAGGCTCTTCATCCAATTCACCTCCGAGTTCATAACTTTATGGTACGCGAAGTTTCCTGGGAACGTCTGCGGCGGGCGGATATTCCCTAGTGTTGTCTGTCGGGGTAGCACACGTCTGCCCTCCGATCGGCTAGTACAAGAGACTTATTTTCTCCTTCAGACTTGCACACATCACATTGTTCTCATTACCATGGCACATTTAGATTATTCCAAAGGGCCAAATATTGATATAACACGGGATACGCCTATACCGATCAGGTCCATAGACTCCAGTCGATTGGTACCAGTGTCAAAAATTAGTCGCTATGACAAACCAATCGTTCTGGCTAATGAGTATTTTATTGCTTATCCGACGTCAAAGCAAGGTGTTATTCGAGTCATTGCGCAAGAAGACGCATCGCACGTTACTCTTTCAACTGGACCAAAGGATACAGTCATTCGTGATGTATCAATGTCACAGGTGGAGCGAGAAGGCAAGACGTATCTAGCGGCTGTTGTTGAATCAGTGTCTGACTCGCTTGCGTCGATATGGACGTGGGAGTTGAGCAACGGTGGTGATCTTTCTAATGCTTCTAGTGCAATTAAGGCTCATGAATACTTCCCAGAGTTCCATAAGCAAGATCATGTCAGCAAAATCAAATTTATACCAGGTACCAACTCGTTGTTGGCCAGTTATGAAAATGAGGAAAAAGGCACTACTCCTTTTATTAACCAGTACATTGTGGAGCCAAAGATTGCTTCTTTCATCCCTCTGCATCAGGCTCTCTATTCCCCGGCGGTGGACTTTGTTTACGTTGAAAGTTTGGAAGCGGTGTGGGCATTGACCAAAGATGGTTGTTTGTACGATTGCCGACATCCAATGAAAGGTGGGCTGAAGAAGGTCAATCTACCGATACCGCTGCCTCGGCCAAAGGCACTGATTGGGGATGGCTCTTTGGTTATGTTTGATAAACGGCTGGGAATTCTCGATGTAAGTCGCCAAGTGCTGAAATGCACACTTAATTTATCTGCCGTTTTGAGCGATAGCTATAAACTCGTTCAATACCATTCGAAGGCCGCAATCATATTAGACATCTCACAGAACCAGCTGTTTTTTATTAATATTGGAGCTGATGGCGTATTTAAAGACTTGTCCACCTTCAAGATGGACGTTGATGTATTGGATGTGTCTATTACGAAAAACTTGGAAAACAACCCAGAAGTCATGTTTGACGTTTATCTCTTCCATGCGAAAGGATTGGCTATTCTTCAGGTTGCAACTAACGAATTGGGTCCGCCAACTGAGGATGGTATTGTATTTAAGGCGAAGAAGCAACCATCTTCGGGGCCGACTTCCACGACGGCTACGCCACCAGGTGGCACTTCAACTCCAAAATCGTCAAAGAAGAAGCAAAAACAGGGCCAGAAACCAGAGGACGCCAACTTGGACCGCGTTGTAAAATTGGCGGCTGAAAGATTGGTTGAATCCGGCCAATTTGTTACCAAGCAGGAGCTTGAGAATGTCAAAGCTGAACATGAAAAGTGGGTAAGTGAAGCTAGTATCAAGTTTGAGAAGCTTTTGGATCGCTTTGAGAAATTGATGGACGGTACCAGTATCTCACGAACTGCCGCACCTTCTCCATTGTCCATTCCAGGCGGCTCTGCTCCTGGTGGTGTTTCTCATGGTGCTAGCAAGTCTGGGCCGTCGAGTAGAATTCCTAGTGACAACATGGCTTGGCCTCCGCCAGCGTTAAGAAAGGAATCGCCACTAAATCAAGAGGCTAGTACAACTAGAGATTCATCCCTGCACCATCCACATCATGATTCAATTTGGGCTGACCGGAGTCCATTCCAACAAAACTTATGGAATACTCCTCAACAGTCTGGAGTGGAAGGCACATGGAGCTCAATTGGGTCCTCTAAGGCTGGACCACAACAATCTACCACTCCTCGTGATACTGATAAGAGCTATCTTCTGCCAACCCTTTCCGATTCTTCTGAATCTGATAGGAGGGGTTCAGAGCTAGAAAATGAGCGAGAAGAGGAGCAAGTTGAAGAACAAGATTCGCTAGGCCAGACGAAGGATCTGAAACCGGCTGGGACTATGGCCAACCAATCTAGCTCTAGTGCTCAGGATCTTCTTAAGGAGTTAAATCCAAAATCGCCTCAGCAGCAGCAACAGACTTCGTTTAGTAGTAATGGAGCTTCAGACCTTTTAAGAGAACTGCAGGGAGCTGACCAACCTTCGAGCTCCGCTGCTCAGGATCTTTTGAATCAGTTGAAAGGCCCACAACCAAAACCACCAAAACCACAACCCCAACCTCAACAATCTGGTGGCGCCCAAGATCTCTTGAACCAGCTAAAAGGAGGTTCACCCAGTGCTCAGCAACAGTCACCTGGGACTTCAGCTTCTGCTCAAGATTTGTTGAATCAACTGAATGGGACACCGCCACAGACCACAGGCGCACAAGATCTTTTGAGAGAGCTTAAGGGAGGAGAAAACACCCAGCAGGACAGTGCTCAAGATCTTTTGGCTCAGCTTAAAGGTGGTAGTCCACAACCGCAACCGCAACAGCAACAACAACAACAACTACAACAACATGATGAGAGCCGAGAGTTGTTAAACCAGCTTAAACAACAAGAGGAATTCGCTGAGGACATGAACTTTGAACAAATTGTGGCAAAAATGACTCAATGCGAGTCGGCCGCAGCCATCTCTAAACTACTAGAAAAACTCAACAGCAAATACGAGCCAGACACGCTTTTCATGGACACAGGCAAGCGGAATAAAAAGCGAGAACAAATGGTGATTCTTTCAGCTATTGCCAGTCTCTCACAGCTCTTTAACCCCACATACGGTGACCAAACTGTTGCCTTGAATTGGATGTTTGACCTTGTTCAATTGATCAAGGCAAACGATATTCACCATCAGGCGACGCTTGCTATTGAAACCCTCAACAAAGTGAAGGAAAGAATGGCTAACGAGTCGGACGCGAAGCGACTGCGAGACAAGATAGATTGTTTAGTTAAGCTGATTTAAGATATATCCAAGTTTTTTTACAGCAGCGACTGAGTAAGAATCGCGAAAGCATGCAACAAATCCAACTTTTTTTCTTTTTCTCAAATTTGACTATAATCATATAATATTAAACGACACGTGTTGCAGTCAGACTATTATTTGGAACCCTTCTTAGGCTTGCGAGGAGGAGTTACAGGGCGACCGGAAGAATTGTTGTTGTTAGCACCGCCAAGAGCGCCGCCGTAAGGGTACTTTTGCTTCTTTTCGGCGGGCTTCAGGATCTGGAAGGAACATAATAGAGACTCGTCGACACTCATCATTGCACCAGCATTATCAAACTCACCACAATAGTTCGGAGCCGAGAAAAGCGTGACCAGCTGCCGTTTGGAGAAAAACTCATAGCCGTCCTCGACAACCTGGTGGGCACGACATATAAGATCCATGTCATGCTTCTGGAGGAACCGGGAAACCACGTCAGGGCCAAAGGTGAAGGACACGCCACGATCATTTTCGCTCCAGCCGGTGATGTCCTTGTCGGGATCGGACCACAGGAGGTCACAGAGCAGGCCAATGTCGGGGATGTCGGTTGGTCGCATCACCCGACGAATTTGGTCCATAGAATTGAGGTCTGGCGACAGACCGCCATGCATGGTGAAGATCTTTTCGTCGATGATAGCTGCTATGGGCAGGCAATTGAAACAGTCTGTAAACGTCTTCCACAGCTTGATGTTATATCGTCGTTTGCCTGAAGAACCAGTTAGTAAGAAAAGAAAGGAAACATAGACCATGGGGATACTCACATTCGTCGTAAAATCCGTATATACGGTTGATGGACGCGCACTCGTGGTTTCCGCGTAGAATGAAAAAGTTCTCTGGATACTTGATTTTGTAGGCCAGCAACAGGCAGATTGTTTCGAGCGACTGCTTGCCTCGGTCGACGTAATCGCCCAAGAACAAGTAGTTGGCCTCGGGGGGAAACCCTCCGTATTCAAAAAGTCTAAGCAGGTCATAGTATTGCCCGTGAATGTCACCGCATATCTACATTTCGGGTTAGTTAGCACTCTTGTTTTTTGCCTCATACACAACCGCGGCGAACAAAAACATACCTTGATTGGGGCCTCAAGTTCCAGTAGAATGGGCTGTTGGATGAATATTTCACGCGCCTTGGTGCACAGATACCAGATTTCGTGCTCTAGAAGCTGCACCTGCTTGCCCGGCCTGGAACCTCTAACCTCCAACAATCTATCCACAATAGAGTCAAGATCCGCCTCCTGTTGATTGCTCATCCTATCAATAAATAACCCTTCACACGCGTAAAGTTATCAGAACAACAAGTGGTGTTGGGTGGTACTGGTGGCTGCTTTGTTGAGATGGTGATGACAGAGAAAAAAAAAAGGAGCGAACAAAACACCACCACCACCATTGGGAGGAGGGGAAAAAATTACAAAAAGGCGTGCATCCATGCACGCATCGGACATTCAAATTTATTCCATTTACGAGTCTCACCACACTGGGTTTGTTTATAGATGAGAATAAGATGATGCCTGCTACGCTGGGCTGCCACTGGACGTTTGTGTGTATTTATCAAAGCTTTGTACCTGGCCTCTTTACTCTGCAGGCGCAAGGGACGATTGAGCGTTTGGAGCTTTCGGACGCGCGCGTCCCCTGGGACTACGACCAGAGTCTGTAACCCGGGTAACGGGGACACGAATGCTTGGACTTGCTAATGGAGGACTCGAGGAGAGAAGAGATATGGGTTATAATACTACAGCGAAGAGGGTCGCCAGAGAGAACGATGTATTATCGTTTTTGATATTTGGCTAGTTGTTTTTTTCAAAGAAGAATTGGGTTTGGGTAGACGCGTTGCTATGTGGCAACCGCCGGCGGGCCGGCGAAACAAGTCAATATATCGTACCTTGACAGAAAAAGTGGTGAACATACGTTATGAGTACTGGAGAGCGCAACAGCCAGCAGCAGCCACAGGCAGGCGGCCAAGGCTCGGGCAATAGCAATGGAGGCGGTAGTTCGTCTCCATTAGTTGGACGTCGTCGACCGGTTCATCCACGAGGATCCATTGACCTGAGCTCGTTCGACTCGCCTTTGGTGAACAGAACAAGACCGTCGAGCGAGATATTCCTGCATACTCCTCACAAGCTGCTTCAACCAGACGTGCAGCCGACTCCTCCGCCGCCACTGCAGCAGCCGAATCCGTATTACTCCACACAGAACCCAGTGCTAATGAACCAACATCACCAGCACAACCTGCATCACCCACATGGCCACGCATATCTGCATCATAACAGCAACAGTAGTAGTGTTGGTGGTGGTGGTGGAGGAGGAGGTGAAATAGACCAGGCAGCCGAGAAATGGCTGGCCGATCTTGAACTCTATCAGAGCACGCTGGAGGAAATGGCTACTGTAAGTTTGGACAAGAACTTTAAAGAAGAGCTTAGCTCAATAGAGCAATGGTTCAGTTGGCTGTCAGTTGGTGAACGCACTGCTGCGCTATATGCATTGTTACAACAAACCACCCCTGTGCAGATCCGCTTCTTCATCACTGTCCTTCAGAACTTTGCAAACAAGGATCCAATCTCGGCTATTCTCTCGCCTACGGCTGCAGAACGCGACCCTCTACAAAGAGATCAGCTTTCGCAGGCCCATGCCCAGGCAGCTCAGGCCCATGCCCAAGTGCAACAGCAGCTTCAGCAGCAGCAGGCGGCAGCTGCTGTCGCAGCTGCAACCCAGCAGCCCATGTCCCCCAGTCTGCGTGTTCCGGAAACCCCAGAAAACCCAATGTTCAAGCCATCGCCATTATATAGACAGTCTCTTCAGCCGCCGCGGTCTCCATGGACAAACAGCCATGAAATCAATCGGCCAAAGTCGGCCACCGACATGTCCAGACACCAGGAAGCGCCGCCAGGAATCCAGAACCAGCTGAATACGCCGGCTGGAAAGACACACACAAAATCCTACTCCCAGACTCCCCAGGACTTTAGCTTCATGCCCGGTGCTGATGCTTCCGCTTCTTGGGGCAGCATGATGAACACTCCAGCCAGCAATTTCAACTCGCCTCAGCCGCAGAAGGTGAATAACGAAATTGTCAATTCCACTGCAATGAAGCTGGCGGCCTTGTCCACAGTCAATGGCCGCACAGGCATGGACGAGGTGAAAAAGCATAGAAGAAAGCATCACATCATTGGAGACCTGGACGCAGATAATGACCTAGGCTTAGGCGTCAGCGTGCCCACTGCTACTGCTCAACAACAACAACAACAACAACAACAACAGCAGCAGCAGCAGCAGGCGTCGTCAGTCCAGTCAACGCCAGAAAAAACTCGCACTCCGTCGAAAGCCAAAGAAGTCAACTACACTGATATCAACCTGTTGCAAGACATACCCAGCTGGTTACGCACGCTGCGATTACACAAGTATACAGACAACCTCAAGGACCTTGAATGGAAGCAGCTGATAACCCTGTCGGACGAGGACTTGCAAAACCGCGGCGTGAATGCATTGGGTGCCCGCCGAAAGATGCTCAAAATCTTTGATCAAATAAAACAAGCATACAACATATAAATCTGTACATCATTCCTTGTAACCTACCGCTGTTAAGGCGGCAAAAATACATATTGCGCTCCTTTCTGTCGCCAGTGCGACGGGCTCGTCTTGGAATAATAAATTACCAGAATTACAATCTTAGATTTTATTCTGCCAGCTTGTACAGTTGGCCTCTATTATGTCGATTGTGAATTGGAGCTGAGGGAAAATTCTCGCCACGGCTGAGAATAATGGACGGGCATAGGTGTTGATAAAAAAGACCTGGCCCTTTGCTAGGGCCAACTGGGGATCTGGTGGAGACGTGTTTGCATCTGGTGGATCTTTCAGGCCAAAATCAATTTCATGTGCATTCAATTCAGAGAATTCCTTCGTCAGCACCCCTCCCCACTTGGCGGAAATGTCTAAATGCCGTGCTACGTTGGAAATATCCGCACACTTTATGATCACACAGCAAAGAAGCGAGCGCGATGTTGATAAGTTAATCGAGTTGGCTTGGGCATCCACCAAGCTCTGCAACTGCTCCATGTATTTGAAATGTAGAGCCATGTCTGTCGAAATGATGGACTCCACAACCGCCGCCTTTGCTTGCGGATCTTTGGTGATCATAGGCCAATGACGCTGTAATATCTGGCAAAACGATGCTGAATGGAAGGATTCCAGCACTGACTTGTCATTATATACGCGCGAAAGCGGAGAATTTATCGAGCACAGGAATGCGTTAGTAACACCAGGATGGCCGACGTCGTGACCAACGGCTACAATCAGCAGAACCAACGCATCAACAGCCGAGAACGGACTGTCCTCCACATTGAACTGATTGTCTTGATTAGGTAACGCGCCAATTTGAACCAGGAAGTAAAAAGTGGCCTGAAGAACGTCTATAGCATGGCGAAAGTTGTGGTAAGGGTTCTTGGAATGATATGATTCTCGGACTATGAGCAAGAAGCTCAAGATGTCATCTCGTGGAATAATAAAATTTTCCAGCTGCGACCGCAGCGGGCCGTACAGACAATGGCAAAACATTTCTTGAGCAAGCCACGTCAACTGATCATAGTCAAAACTGTGAGCATAAAAGTCCCAATTAAAGATATGCCGTCGAATCGATGTAGGAGGTGGAGTGTCTAGTAGTGGCCGGAAGTTGGCGGATAGGTAGTCATCGCTGGATATGCTCTCAAACTTGGATGGATGCATCTGAATAATCTGCTTGAGGCGAGAGCTATGATCGGCGGCTTCGAAAATACTGGAAATATGGTTCATGTCATCATTCGTTAGCTCCAGCCGTGGCACTTGTTTGTACCAGCTGTTTGATTTGATCTGGTTGTTATTATTCAAGATCATTATCAGACTTGGGTGATGATCAAACTGATACCTCATAAAGTCGCGCAACCTCTGAACCTCTGTTCGATCCTTGTCATGCCGCTGCGTCAGAATCATTATAAGCTTTCCTAGCACACACGAGTGTTCGTCGTGCTTTGAGGTACAATGTATCAGTTCCTGGACCATGCTATGACCATCATAAAATCGTATAACCTCATAACCTGCTTGTGTCAACATCTCCTCGTTAGTTGCCTCCCCCCGCTTGCTATCATAATACATTATTATCCCCATCTTTTTCTCATGGTTTTTCATTATTCTGCTAATTTCCCTTTCTTTCAAAATTTATTACTCCACGGCCCGGTGGGAGAAAAAAGTCAGAGGCGGGCCCGGGCCCGATCGGCTTGCCGTCGACCCGCCTCAACGAAACAAGCATCGGCTTACCCCACCCCCGAGCTTCGAAACCTGTTTTTCCGAGTCAAACCCTATAGTCCCTATCATCAGAGTCGAATATTGCTGAAGTTTCCGCATCATCCTGCATCTGTTGGGTATCCGTATCCAGCAATGGGGCGAATGTCACGAGCATTGTGTCCAGGAAGGGCCAATTGGCCTTTGCTCCAGCGCAAATGGCCATATATAGGTATTTAAAAAACGACCAACTCAATCCGTTCAACGTTAGCTGCCCTCCACCTAGTTCCGATCAGCGGATTATGGGATTCGGAAGATGACTTGCTTGCCCCCGCAGAAGATCAAACCAGCATTCCGTATAGGCGCCTTAAAGGAAGCGCTAGGGTATTTACATTATGTGCCAAACAGAATAACTGGTGTAAAAACCCTCGAGACAGCCAAGGGTTGATGATCCTCGAAATTTTTTATCTAACGCTCGCTCTGCTCGAGCCCCTGATAAATGGCTCACACACCATTTCGCTGTGGACATTAAAGAAACGCCTGTAGAAAAGAAACAAACACCACACCTGGGAAGAGCGAAACAGTGAGTAAGGCAGTCTGTTGCTCAAATCTAAGCCTGTGATATTAGGCAACATAAGGGTAGCTATGGGTAATTTTTCATTTATGTCATGCAAGCCGTAACGCGCTTGCCCCACTTGCCCGTTTGAAAAGTGGAGGAGCCCATTCACCTTCTCCCGATTCCGAATTGCAGCCATACAACGACCGCTATGAACGGAACCAGTGTTGTTGGAAAGGTCATTTCTAGCAGGTCCAACTTCTTCTGAAAAGCGAAGATTTGATAAATCTCATGGTCAATTGTATTTTGATTCGCCTTTTCTTAGTATGATTAGTGTTCCGCCTATCTCGTTTCAAAAGTCGGTTTGGAAAGTATACCTTCCGGCTACGTGAAAAATGGTCAGTTCACTTACAGGAGTTGATCTCGTTGTCCACATTTGGGTACGCTGTTTACTTTAACGCTTCTCCTTTCCATTAGTGGTAATGATTGAAGGGCCCGGTCAAAACGCGCTTCAAAAACAACTACTCTAGGGATATACACATTGAATTCGACCATGACCTTATGCAGACGTCCGACAAAACCTGTCTCCTCACGCAATTGCACAGCCCAATTTCTCCACTATACAGAAAATGAGCTAAGAACGGCATTCTTACTCTTCGGCATTGTCATGCTTGACACAGAAACAGTGCTCGCATTTGGTTAACAATTATATATATATATATATATATTGAACGCTTAGTTACCTTCATCAACGCGCGCCTACAAAAGTTAGAATGAGGAAACCATCGACCGAATTTTAAACTTACCTGGAACATAGATTTGGAACCTTCGGTACCACCCAGGGCCTTGTAAAGCCCCTCATGCGGATACTCTCTTCGATTAGCTGGCGATTCGTGGGACGCAAAAAAGTATACCAATGCTGAGAAGGCAGCGAAAGCAGTAATGGTGTAAGCAGTGTTTCGAAGAGCGACAGAATTCGAAACGTCGTCGAATCGATCAGGAGACCAAACATCAATCATGTCGTAGTAATGATAGAGTGGCTCACCAGTGTTTCGCTTGTTTTGCTGCTCGTCGTACCTGATATACGGGTTTCGGTGGTGGAAGTATTCTGGCTTGACATCCGGGTAGTCGCCAACTAGTCTGTCGTCGTTAACGTTCGTGTAAGCCGTAGTGGGCTCGATGATCTTAGTGACCATAGCTTCATCAGATGCAAAACGCAGCCCAAGAAGGGCACTTCGTGGCTTTACAGCCGCTCTAAGAATCCCTCGACTGAGCATCTTAACGTTGAATAGTCAAAAATTAAAATTGCTAGCTCTTGGTTGGTCAGAATAGAATGGTCCCAACTGGCTTCGGCGTTGCTGTGGCAACCGCGCCTGTGTTTGGGCTTCCTTGTTCAAATTTTCTCTCACTCCCACCATTCTCCCTAACAACGCTACGTGAGCAACACAAATCCCCACATAAGTGGTCTTTATATTGCCGTAACAAAGCTGAAACTTTGCGTGTGGACTTTTGTGGCTCGTGCGAAGCTTTTGACACCATTACTGGCCAATTTCGTTTAACCCCCGTTCCACAGTGACGTTAACCGACCACGCCCCATGCCTTCTGCGGCGTCCAGGTCTCGTTCTCCCATCGCGCCACCAGGTAAGCTATTTCCGAATTAATTGCCACAATACTTTTATTCTGAGTACTAATCAAATGGCTAGATTCAAAACGTCGAAAGGTAGAGCAGGATGCGAATAATACCACTCGAAGAAGGTCGTCCCGCTTATCAAGTGCGGGGACGGTGAATTATTCTCCGGAACTATCGACTCCGCCATCGAAGCGGCGAAAATCGTCGGCAGTGAAAAAAGAGTCTATATCCGAACCTGCAGCTAATAATGGCTTTGAACAACAAATCGAGGCTCAGCAGAAAAAGTTGAGCGAGATATTTGACCGTCATGATGACCGCGTTCGGTTGCTCTTTCATTTAGAGAATTTCGTGTCGCTGGTAAACTATGACCCCAAGGCTGCAAAGCAAGATCAATCAAATGTTTTTGAAGAGTATCGCCAGCAGTATGATTTATGGTCAAAAGTCACCGATTCAAAACGTGGCGGTGCTCGGAGAGCAACGCGACGACAGATCAAAGAACAGCAGGATCTCTTGGGCGACGAGGAGAAAGAAGCAACCCCTCCATCTCAGTCTTCTCCTGCTCCCGTTCAAAGGGAACAGAAGACTAAACGACAATCATTGGCATCGCAAAGAACGAAGGCAAAAACTAAAGCTGTTGCAAAGAAGAGACAACCAGTGAAAGTTGAAAGCGAGGACGAGTTGGAGGAAGAGTCCGAGATCGAAGAAACCAATGGTCGTCACCGCGCTTTAGCCCCGCCATTAATTAAGCATCCTCTACATGTGGTTCAGCCAAAATATAATGGGTTGGAGGATTATCTAAACTCGTTTGTTTCACTAGATGAAGACATGTCCCATGAAGATAGGGACAAGTTCGTTTCTGAGCAGATTGAAATGCGTAAACGTATTGCGGATGCCAAGAAGCGTGGTTTGCTCAAAGATGATGAACCAGGGAGTCTATATGGCACACCAGCACCAGAGTCTCTACAGAAGTTCAAAGATCCGATAAAGCGTGATACTCATGAGGATTATTTGGTCACGCATGCTATTCACTTTGCAAAATTGGTCAATGACGAACGTAAAGCACACATCTCTAAAGCTAAGAAGGTGGCAGCAATGGTTGAGCAGTACTTCAGACGGTTAGAAGGAGCTGACGAAAAGCAGAAAAAGCAAGATCAAAAAAGATTAAAACAGCTTGCAAGAAAGACGGCGCAGGATGTAATGAGGCGTTGGAAGCTGGCTGAGAAGGTTGTTCGTAAACGTCGTCTTGATGCGTTGGAAGAGGAGCAACGCACAAAGGGCAAGCTTCAGCTCAATCAAATCTTAGAACAATCCGCTCAATTGCTTGAATCTAGGTTGGACAGAGATGAGTCAGACCAAGGGTCAGATGTTGAAGATGATGAAGATTTGGATGATTCAACAAGAGATTCTGACGATGAAGATTCTTCTGATGATAATAGCGAACTGGATTCTGATGAAATGTCGTCAGATGATGAAGACGATGATGAGGAAGAACAAAACTTGCAGGATCAAGATGATGAAAACCTCACAGTAGAAGAACTTAAAAAGAAATATGCACATCTTGAAGCGGTCAAGTTGGAAGATGAAGATAATGAGTCAAGTGCTAATAATGGTCCTAATGATACAGTTTACGAAGCTAATGGTGTGAAGGATGAGTCTGAGCCACCACAGACAGAGAGTAAGGATGAAGGTGCAGTGGAGGAAGAATCTGATGAGAGTATTCCAATGGATAGTGAAGATGACGTTTCATCAGAAGAGGAGGAGGAAGATGGTGAAGAGGAAGCAGAACCATCTTCACTTTCAGCATTGGTTAATGGGCATGCGGAAGATGTAGTGGATTCTAGTGCAAAAATTGAACCAATTGAAGAAGATGATGAGTACAATGGCGATTCCATCTCCCAGGCTTCAGGAGAAGGAGAAGACGATGTTGGAAGTACTCATCCTAAGATAGCCGTACCTTTTCTTCTGCATGGCAAATTACGTGAATATCAGCATTATGGTTTGGAATGGCTTGCGGGATTGTATAAGACTAACACCAATGGCATTCTGGCAGACGAGATGGGTTTGGGTAAAACTATTCAAACAATTGCATTGATTGCATATTTAGCATGTGAAAAGCATATTTGGGGCCCCCATTTGATCGTTGTTCCTACAAGTGTTATGCTCAACTGGGAAATGGAATTCAAGCGATTTGCGCCGGGTCTAAAGGTAATGACATATTATGGTAACCCTCAGCAGAGGAAAGACAAGCGGCGAGGATGGAATAAGGAGGATAAATGGCATGTTTGCATTACCTCCTATCAGCTTGTTTTACAAGATCAGCCTGCATTTAGAAGAAAGAAATGGCGGTACATGATTCTGGATGAAGCTCACAATATTAAGAACTTCCGATCACAGCGTTGGCAGGCGCTTCTTAACTTTAATTCTGAACGTCGACTCCTTTTGACAGGTACTCCACTACAGAATAACCTGGTGGAATTATGGTCGCTGCTGTATTTCCTTATGCCATCTTCTACAAATACTTCGGGAATCATGCCAGATGGATTTGCAAATCTGACGGATTTCCAAGATTGGTTTGCCAGGCCAGTTGATAAACTAGTCGAAGAAGGTGGCCAAGCAAATGATGATGAGACCAGGGCTACAGTGAACAAGCTGCATCAAGTATTACGACCATATTTATTACGAAGATTGAAAGCTGATGTTGAAAAGCAGTTGCCAGCAAAGCATGAACATATTGTCACCTGTCGACTATCCAAACGTCAAAGGTTTCTCTATGACGATTTTATGTCACGGGCCCAGACTCGGGAGACACTGGCGTCTGGAAACTTTCTGAGCATCATCAACTGTTTGATGCAGTTACGAAAAGTTTGTAATCATCCAGATTTGTTTGAAGTACGGCCAATTGTGACATCTATGGCTGTTGAGAGATCAGTTGTTGGAGATTATGGAGTTCAAGATTTGTTTGTCCGTAAACGATTATTGGAGGATTATGATCGCGACCGTGTCAACCTTGATGTACTTGGTTTATTAAGAACTAAGCACGAATCTACTACAACATTTCACGGAGATAGTGTGATCCGCCTCAATGCACAAAAGCCAATGTGGAACGAGCTAAGGGAATTGCGCACCAAAGCTTACAAGAACCCCGGGCCACCGGATTTTGTTAACATGGAAAAGCATTCCAAATACGTCGAATACCGACGACTAGTCCACAAGGGAGACAAATTACAGCATGCCTTGTATTTGAATCAGTTTAGATGTGCTCAACGACCGATATATGGCAAAAACTTGATTCAACTTCTCCGAAATCAAATTCAGCCCGCTGCAAAACCAGATTGGGAGCAATCGGATGTGTTGAAGGCAATGAAAATGAGCTATGACGACCGTGATGTTCAAATGCGAGAAGTGGTGTCCAAATATGGCTTTGTAACCCCTGCAGTCATGTGTTTGGATATGGCTCGTCTGACTGTGGGTGATGAGATTAAGAACCAAATTATTGGAGGCAAGGTAGAAGACATGCGAAAGCAATCCACATTCCACGAAGCCCAGATGAAGCTTTCAGTTGCCTTCCCTGATAAGCGATTATTGCAATATGACTGCGGTAAGCTACAACGGTTGGCCATTCTTCTTCGCGATCTCATCGACCAGGGTCACCGGGCACTCATCTTCACACAAATGACCAAAGTGTTGGACGTATTGGAGCGGTTCCTGAATATTCATGGATACCGGTATTTGCGACTGGACGGTGCAACAAAAATTGAGGAGCGTCAGCATCTCACAGAACAGTTCAATGCCAGTCCTAGAATCCCGGTTTTCATCTTGTCTACGAGGTCGGGAGGGTTAGGCATCAATCTGACTGGCGCAGATACAGTGATTTTTTACGATTCAGATTGGAACCCGTCAATGGACAAACAATGCCAAGATCGATGTCATCGTATTGGTCAAACCAGAGATGTTCACATTTATCGGTTCGTTTCCGAATACACTATTGAGTCCAACATTCTCCGCAAGGCCACGCAAAAGCAAATCCTCGACAATGTCGTCATTCAAGAAGGTGACTTTACGACAGATTACTTTAATAAACTGTCAGTGAAGGACATGCTTGGTGACGCAATTGACAACGACAAGTCACTGCAGGAGCTTGCAGGAGGAGATCGAACCGAGAAAAAGTCATTCGAAAAGGCCCTGGCTCAAGCTGAAGATGACCCGGACGTTGCAGCTGCCCGAATGGCCACTAAAGAGGCCAACGTGGATCAAGTAGACTTCGACGATCAACAGAAACGAGAAGGTTCGTCCACCGCGCGGGCAACTGCAGAACCCGAAACCGAAGAAGTCTTTGAAGAAGATTCCAACGATGACGAATGCGGGAACATTGATGACTACATGATCCGATTTATTGAGGCTGGGTGGTTTGATTGATGCAAGTGACGTAATTCTACACACCCAATCGCGCCATGCGCGCACAAAGCAACCCTATAGCAACCTTGAGTAGGCTTAATATAAAAGGTGGGACGACTCCCTCTGGTAATGCCAAACCAAATTTTTATTTAAGGAATTATATTCAACATGGGTAAAGACGCTCAGAGTGATCAAGCTGTAAGTTGACAGTGGTTGCCAATTGGTTCATTGACTAATACGTGGTACCAATAGGTTACTGTTTTCTATCATGCCGACAATGAGGACTTTATTGTCTGGGCATCCTCTAAACAAGAGCTAGAAAGATGGAGAAATGATAGCTCGGTTCCATTGGTTGAGGTTGTTCAATTGTTCAAGGTTTTCTGCACTATGAAGCAAGGCTCTCAGGGTGTGTATCACGAGGCCAGCCATTCACAGTTGGACAATGCTTTTGGCACTCATGACGAAGACGAGGTTATTAAGAAGATTCTGAAGGAAGGTGAAGTGCAAGTGAAGGTGATCAAGGGTGATGAAGCTCAGAATAACTTCAAGGGTCGATAAGAGGTTGGCCTTATAGAGAATGATGATATGTGAATTAACTAATTTGATTTCTTTTCGAGCAATTCTGTCTGTTTTTTTCATAAGGAGTAATAGTAAATGTTGGGTTCTTGGTATTCCAGAAACTTCCAGTTGTTGAGAAAAAGTAACTGTATGTACGGTTTGCATGCATTTTTAATGCATGAAAAACGTCATGGTAGAGCAACAAAAAGTGGACGATTTTTTTCTAGTCTTAGACACGGGGGCGACGAGAAGTTTGTTGTAGATGTAGTAAGGGAGGGACACGAAGAGGGTTCTCCGGATGAAACGTGCGTAAAAAATGGTGTTTCGGCTTTTAATTGTCAGAAAAAAATAAATTATATTTCATAAATGCCATCGGTGTATTGTATATATGCACGCTGTTCGTACGGCGGGTCAATTCGAATACCAGTAGTAATGTTGGATTTTAATGACAGCACGTGGGGTTCAAATAGAAGACAAAGGATGTTGACCCTGGCTAGAGCAGGACGACACACAAAATTTTACTCCATCAATAAACACACATGTTAAATCGAGAACGCAATTTTTAGTCAAAATACAATGCTTAATTGTGCATCACAAGGAAAGGCAATTGGCTCGACCAACCACAGACGGACAAACAGACCATACAAAAAATACCATTAATAAATACACTTGTTTAAAGTCATTGTGCGTATACACCATGGAAGCCTCTTGAGTCAGCCTCCATGCGGTCGAGACGACCGTCACGAGCAGCAAGATACAACTCATTAAGGCGAGCAACTGGCACCGGTTCAGAGGGGTCTGGTCCGACCGCCCGTTCCTGAATTTCACCAAGGGGAGGTGGTGGTGGTGGCGGTGGTGGCGGTACACCATGATGCATGTGTGCAGCCTGAGGATTAATTGGTCCATATGGACCATAGTGTGGCGGTGGCGGTGGTGGCGCCATTTGTGGCGGTGGTGGCGCATACAAGGAGGGCGGGGGCGGGGGAGCAGCACGATAGGCTTGGTTCTGATTATAGTGCTGCGAACGTCCCCAAGAAAGACGCACTCGGTTATTTGCTATAGGATAGCCTTGCATCTGGGTGATAGCAGCTTCGGCAGAATGTCTTTGAACATACTGGACAAAGCCGCAGCCCTTTCCTTGAGGGATCTTGACATAGATGATATCGCCAAAAGGCTGGAAAAACCGTCTAAGCTCGTCCTCTGAAACGGACGAGGCCAGTCCACCGACAAAGACGGTGGTGTTGTTTGGATCGGTAAACTGGTTAATGGGTTGTCCGTAGAATCCCTGGTAGTGCTGCGGAGGGAGCATATAATGATGGCGCGCCGAGGCCTTTGGCGTGGCGGTGGAAATGCGAATTGGCCGCGACCTACACACGTAGCCCTGCATCTCAACCAGAGCCCTTTGCATGTCGGATTCGTCGCCGAAGCGAACGAAGCCGTAACCGCGCGACACGTTGGTGGACGGATCGGACATGATCTTAACCGAACGGCACGACGGGAACCTTGGCTGGAAAGCCTGGAGAAGGTCGGTTTCCGTTACATCCTGGGCCAAATCGCCCACAAAAATGGAATACTCGGGTCCCGAGGGCTTAGTATTCCCGCTGGTTGCTGGGGCAACCGTGGTATCACCGCCGGAAGCCCAGTTCAACCGAAAGAGCCGGTTCGAGTTTGGAATTGGCTGGCCATTCAACGCCAGGGCCTTCAAAGCTGCACTGTGAGATCCAAAGTCTACAAAGCAATAGCCGGCATTCACCTCAGAGAACTTGTCACGAATGAGTTTGACGGACACAGTTTCACCAAAAGCTGCCCAAATCTTGCGAATTGCGTTTTCATCCAACCACGGTTCCAGCTCGCCCATCCAGAGCGTGGTCTTGTCTGCATTTCCGTCCTTCTTGCTATCACCACTAACAGCATCCGGTCCACTTGACGACGACATTGAAAATCTATATCAAACAAACAACAAAACACAAACAATCAAACAAAAAAAAAAAAAAAAAAAAAAAAAAAAAAAAAAAAAAAAAAAAAAAAAAAAAAAAAAAAAGAACAACAACAACAAACAAGCAATCAAAAACAACAAGAAACCCCCCAAAATAAAAAACAAAAACTAACGCTGTTTATTTCTCCGCGTCGTATGTGTGGATTATTAGTGTCTGTACGTGGTGCAGAAAAAAATGATGCTTCGTTCCTCGTGGTTAAAGTAAAGTGTCAGCTTCTCCCAAAATAGTAACAGCCCTAACCCAGGAAGAAAAAAAAAATGCTTCCGCCTTGATTCCGATCGCGTACCTTGCTTGAAGAGCAAAGGTACGACGATGCTAGGGTGGAGGACGAGGACGAGGACGCCTTATTAGGGCGGGGGCGGGTTAATTATTACAATTGTGTTGTGTGTGATTTAATTCTACCTTGATTTACCGAGTCAGGCCAGACATGGAGAGGTTCATGATACATGAAATATTTCGGCAAACCATATCTGTAACTAGACATTCCATCAATGCCTTATGCGATGGATGGGCTTCCCCCTGTCCATTTTGCCGCCTGCATGTCTCCCATTGTGCTCTTGCCGGAATGCAGCACCCTCCCGGCCAATCGAAGCTGTTGACCACCGAAATCGTAAGGAATGGCTCTCCGGGACCGAGGTCCGGCAATAACAAACCGATTCCGCCTGTCGATCGATCATGCGCGCACGCGAAGGGGTTGAGCCCCCAGACCCCTGTGACAGGAGCAGGGTTTTGTGTAGGAGGCTATTCTACATTTTCTCCTGGCGGCATTGGCCAACGGGAGGGTGGTTCGAGGGACCAGGTTTTCGTTTGGAGGTCGTTCTGGGGGTATATTAGTAATCCGTTCGACTAATACTCTGCGGGCATGTTGCAATACAAGAAGCGTTCGAACAGCACCCGTCCATCGCAGAGAGAGAAGGGCACGGCCGCTTCGCTGGCTTTATTAAGGACTGGTTGTCAAAGCGCAGGGAAAGTGATAATTGTTGTTGCCGGGACAACGGGGTTCGTCGGGATGCCGAGAGATGAAATTTGATGGTGATGGTGGTGGATAACAATAATATAGACAGCGAGCGATGCCGATTAATCAGCCATCGAATCAGATCAAGTTGACCAATGTGTCGCTAGTGCGTATGCGCAAGGGCAAGAAACGGTTTGAGATTGCTTGCTACCAAAACAAGGTGCAGGATTGGCGTAAAGGAGTTGAAAAAGACCTTGACGAGGTGCTGCAAGTTCCACAGGTGTTTATAAATGTGTCCAAGGGTCAGGTAGCTTCTAATGAGGAATTGCAGACGGCGTTCGGTACAGTCAACCATGACGAGGTCATCCAGCAGATCCTCAAAAAGGGCGAGCTTCAAGTAGGTGGCAAGGAACGACAGGCGCAATCTGAACAGAGCAGACTTGAGATTCTTCAAATTATTGCTGATAAATGTGTCAATCCAAAGACAAAACGACCCTATCCAACGTCGATCCTGGACAAGGCATTGAACGAGTTGAAGTTCAATGTCAACACATCCAAGTCCCCAAAGACCCAGGCGCTGGAAGCAATCAAGCTGCTTATCGGCCGTCAGTTGATTCCTATTGCCCGTGCAAGTATGAAGGTTCGCTTGACGGGCCCGGCCAAGGAGGCGAAGAAATATAACGAAAAGGTGAAGTCGTTTGTGTCTGAAGTTGAAGATGAAGACTGGGGCCAAGACTGGGAGCTTATCGGCTTTATTGAACCGGGCAGCTTCCGTGGACTGGATGAACTTCTTCGCAACGAATCAAAGGGCAAGGCGAACATTGAATTGCTCGAAACAAGAGTCATAGAACAAGGCGACACCACTATTTAATAAACCTCCTCCACCTCCTCCTTGCGGGGATTCACGGCATCCGTTCCTACAGCGTAGTCTGAACATTCGGAAAAGCTGATTCATTAAGCGTTTGAATGACCTTTTTTCGATTAACTTAGTACTCTAGCTATTAATACTATTGTTCTGTGGGACCCTATTACCACACCTTGCATTGCTGAACGAGTTTGATAATGTCGAGCAATTCTCTTCGATGATCCTTTGTCACCGAGGATCCTTCGCGTGGTCCAATGTCACCTCCGAGGCCAACTACAACAGTTCGATTCTCCTCTGGGCTCTGCCGCGAAACCATTGATGCAATTAGCGTGCTGTACAGTCGGCCAGACGTATCATTAATATCTGAACCTATCAATGGAACGGGTGTCAAATGCGGCAGAGGGAATAGTTCCGTAGACGTGTTCTCGCTAGTGAAGCTGCCTCCATCTTCAAACCCAACTGGATGGAGCTGGGGAATATTTGAACTTTGCAACGAAACATAATACAGTCGACCAAGTTTGCCGTCAGAATGGATGTTCACGCTGATGCGGTCCTCGAAGCCAACAACTACCACATGTATCCGCCGTCCATTGATCTCCTCAGCGCTATCTTTGCTCACGAACATGGTTACTTCTTCCTGCCCCCGGTCCTTCGTTCGCTTTCTCGTCGGCCCGACCACAGCTCTACCCTGAAACCTCAACGGGTTCTCCAACCATCAATTCCACCGTGCAGAATGCAGTAGTACATTGAATCCCGCAGGCTCAGCTCACGCCAGGCTATCTATTATATATATATATATATATCTGTGTATATTGATTCTAAACCCAGCTAATATTGCATTCCCCCGCCGCCCCCACCAAAGATCATGTGACTGCGCGTAACCGTGAGTGTGAGTATTGGCGGTTAACACATCATCAACAGATCAGGAACCCGGTGAAGACGTCGATGAGTTCACGATACAGCAGCCAGGCGCACCAGCGAGACACAAGGACACAGCTGTTCGGTAACCAGACACCGACGTATACTAATCCAAATGCATCAAGTCGGTCGTCCACGCCTGGATCCAGGTATTCAGAATCAGCCATGTCCCAGTTGGAGTCGCAGAACGAGGAGCAGATGGAAGGGCTCAGTGCGAAAATCAAGATGCTAAAAGACGTATGTTAAAGCGAATGTGTTTTGACGATGCTGCTGACGCTAATGCTGGTAGGTTTCGTTGGAAATTGGAGACCGAGTGCGCACTGACAACAAACTGTTAAATGAAATGGTAAGCCCCTGAAAAGACAGGATGCAGAAGCAGGGTTCTAACGAGGCGTGTTTAGGAGGAGACATTTGGGAGTGCGGGCCAAAAACTGAAAGGAACATTTAATCGAATGATGCGAATGGCCGAGCGGTCTGGCGTTGGCTGGAGAGCTTGGCTCGGGCTGTTTGCCATCATCTTCCTGTTGTTCTTTTATGTTTGGTGGCGATGAACTCTATGCATCTTTATTTATAGACACTCAAAAGCAATATCTGTAATTCTAATATCTACAGTCTATTGAATCAGTTTGGCACAGTGATATATAGGATGGCCACTCGTGCTTCTGGAGCCGGCGCAAAATCAGAATCAATCTGTGTATGTATAAGAATGTGACAGTGCAGGGCCTATATCTTATCTTCTGACTGCCTTACGGACGGGGACTACTCAAAGGATTAAAAGTAAAAAGCACAAGCGGGGTCGTATGAAGGGAGCAGAAAAGTTTCAGAGGCTCTTCAAGACTACCATTTGCAGTACTTGATCAACAGATTGGCTAACTTTTCAAGATAATGTTGATCGACTTGGTTGAACCCATTGAGCTCCAGACAGTCAATGTCAATTACGCCCTTTACTTGACCGTCCTTTGCTACTATAGGAACAACGATCTCACTTTTTGTTTCCCCGTCACAAGCAATATGACCAGGGAATTCCTCCACATTTTTCACAAGCTGAGTTTTCTTCGTCTCGGCAGCAACACCACACACACCTTTGCCAATTTTAATGCTTTGGCAAGCTACCTTGCCTTGGAAAGGGCCCAAAATCAATTCATCTGGCTTCTCTGGGTTTTGAACGTATACTCCTGCCCAATTGACGTTTTTGTTCACCGACAGATACAGATGCCATAGCAGAGAACTTAGGTTTGCAGTATTGCACACCCAGTGGCTTTGGTCCTCGAACAGTGCTTCAGCGGACATTAACACTTCCTCATACCTCTCCTTCAAATCTCCGCCAGCAGAAAAATTACTGTATTGTGCGTGATGCATTTTTTGTATATGATTTGTCACTCCGACGTCGGCATCTGATGTTATATCAACACTCCCAGATCACAGAGCCGATATTACAGATTGAGGCTACAAAAAAAAAAAAAAAAAAAAAAAAAAAAAAAAAAAAAAAGAGTCTGTAACGCTCCTTGTTACCAAAGAACATCTCAAAAAGCGGTCCTAGACGACCCCATTTAGCAGAGATTTTGAAAAAATTATGCAATTTGATTAGTTAGTATTTATAAATTAATTACATCTTGGAGGTAACCTTGATCTTCTTCTTCTCCGACTTTGCATCCTTGACTGGCTCCTTTGGAATGACAATTCTTAGAACACCATTGTTGATGGTAGCTTTAATGTCATCCTCGATAACCTTCGGCTCATTAGGAATTGTGATAGAACGTTCGAACTTGCCTGTCCATCTTTCTTGCCACTTGAGATACTTTTTATCATCTTCTTCAGACGCAGAACCAGAATCTTCACCGGAGATGGACAGCTTGCGAGTGTCAGGGTCAAACCCAATATGCAAGTTGTCAATCGTTGTGCCAGGGACGGATGCTACAACTTCGTAACGATCTGGCTTATCGTAGAGGTCAATTTGCGGAGATGCATTGAACCAATTGCCAAATCTTGTCAATTGGCCATCTGACTTTTGGCCAACATGTTTATCGTCGCTGCCCTCGAGGGCCCTCTGTCGAGGATGGGTGCTAAACAAGTCGTCAAAGGCATCAAAGATATCGTAGAAAGGGTTGCGAATTCGGCTAAAAGACATGTTTTGATTGTTTTCTGTTGGTGAACAATCCGTCGAGGTTGTCGGTCTATTTATATTAGTTGGCCGGTGTCTCTCGAAGTCTCCAGAATACCCCAGATCGGCTGACCCGGTTATGAATGAGTGTATGCTTAGAAGGTTCTAGAACACAACCTCCACCCTTGGGAAGCCTTGGGTTCCACGTTACGTTCTCCTGTGTATGAAATGGCTTTCAGGCTTGTGGACTTTTTTTTTTTTTTTTTCTTTTTGGTCACAAATTGATGGTCGTTTATGATTGATTCGATTAGCTCTATTAAAATCACCTATCAAGATGCCCGGTAAAGTTACCAGTGCGATAATCAAGATGGACAAAAGCCCGCTCAACAAAAGGTAAAGTTTCCAATGCATACTGTAGGGCCTCACCAATGTCATGGGAGTCCTTTAAAGAGAGCGTGCCGTCAAGAACAAGGTCAATTTCGACCATCACACGATCACCAACATGGTATGCATTGAGGGTGGTGATCTGTTTTATTGATTCTGCAAAGCGGTATGCAGCATACAACAAAACTTGGCGATCTTGTGGAGACGCAGCCGTGCCCGTGAGATTGTCTATATGCTCCAGGGCAGTGGAGCCCCAGCAATAAATAATGTAGCAAGAGAGAAGGAGGGCGCCCAGGGGATCAAACCACCATATCTCGAAATAATGGCCTACCAAAGGAAACAGGATGGAAAAGAAGTTGAACACAATATCTGTCATGGCGTCCTGCGCCAGGGCCTGTACAGCACTAGACTTGATAGTCCGGCACCACAACCAACAAAAGATTTTGACGACAATAGTGAACACCATAATAGCAATGGACGCATTTGTCAGATTGACAAGGATACCTTCAGCCTTGATCAGCTTTTGGACGGCCTCATTAGCAATCTGCATGAAGGAAATGACAATGAGCACCGAAAACACCAACACACCAATCGGTTCTAGTCGAGACCGACCGACAGGATATTCATGCCGAGTCCGCCAGTCGCGCTGGCCGACGAGCCGTGTCGACAGCCAAATGATTACCGTTGAGAGGAAGTCCAAGATGGAATCAACCAACGACGCCAAAATAGAGAGAGAGTTGGTCAAGACTGCAACAACGACTTTACCGACCAAGAGTATAAAATTGACCAAAAAATTGACATAAATAGCAAACATAACAATGCGGCCATGCTCTTGTCTGCTCGCACCAATCAATGGCGAACTCTCGGTATCGATATTTGCCGGCGCTCCCTGTCGCGAGTCCTGGGGGTTGATATGAAACTGCTGCAAATCGTCTCCATACACTCGCAACATGGACACTGGAATGCCCGAATCCAAAAGCTTATCGACCTCGATGTATCGGTCAATCAGCTCGTTCTGATATGCGTAATACTTCCGCACCTTTTTATTGCGAATCATCTTAACCTCCTCGTCGCTCTTGCGGTACTTTTCCCAACTAGCTAACGGCACACTTTTTCCAATCAGATGATAAGGCCGCATCTCTTGTAAGTTCTCATATCGCGATGTTAGAGTTTCTTCAATCTCCTGCGGCGACAGGCTCAGAAGAGTCATGCCAGCGTGTGAATGGCGATTGTAAGCTGCCCCTGAAGGTGAGCCCGCATAGTATGGTCCAGGGACCATTGCCGACATCAGATTCGGGCTGCCACCGCTTGTACAATACTCGGCAGTGCTGCTTCCTTTCCAATCGTCCCCTGTTCCGCTGAGAGAATATCGCTTTTGTTTGTTATAGTATCGAGTCCCATCGGCTGTCATGGGCCGTTGTATCGACGGCGATAGCTTCAGTGGCGTCCGTTCGTGCTCATTAGTAGGCGACGCCATAATACGAACTATAGCACGAAACTAAAGCAAATTGAAAAAGCAAAGTACCTCTTTAACACGACGGACTAACAAGTCTTGATATTCCCAATGTTCGTGCGGCTTGATGAATTTTCCGTATCGGGCCGGTGTCTCCTGAATCAGTAATCCGGCACCGCCTCTTCAGCGATTGAAGGTGTAATTGTACAACAATTGATCCGTTTTTGCATTGGCTAGAGAAAAACTACACTTGGTCTACTGTTTAGCAGTGCATGAAGCTGTCTGAAAGACACAATGTTTTTTACATACTCTTGGATCTAATACTAGCTGTTCAAACGTATATATGGAACATCCAAACATGGTGCCTATATCAAGCTCATTTGCACAGCATATATGACCCGGACCACGAGCCAATGTAATGGTGGCTCGGGTAGACAGAAGTAAATTAGAATGCTCAATGAATTTCATATTACAGCTGACGCAACTTTAACAAGTAGGGTCATGGATGCAGTCGGACGATGCCATGTTTAAATAAAAAGTAAAGGTATATGCCAATGGGGGAGGTAGACCCCATAAACCGGACGATGACAGCATAGAATAAAGCCATTGGATCGTTAGGTTTAAAGGTTTTTATTGGAAAACTCGCTGAGCTTCCATACAGTGGGGGTTAGTCTGAGAATCGATTGAGTGTGAGATTGAAAGGGCGTCGAGTATCATAGAGAGCGTACCCTCTGTACCAGCAAGCACAAACCAACCGATAAAGCCAGCAATGAGACCCACAACATAGCCATAGAGCGACCCGCCATTAGTGTATTTTGCTGCATGTGTCCAGGCGGCAAATCCCATGCTAATGCTGGTTAGTCCGCGGGCAGTGGTTAAAAGTAATTTGGACAGTCTGTACACCGATCTTGCCGTGTCAGACATTTGAACGAGGTTGCTACTACGGGTCGTATCCAAAAGGCGCTGAGTTCGGATCACTGCAGCAGTCAACGTAATCGGCGAGGTTAGACGAGCAATGTCAGCTGAAAGAAGAGAATAAACTACCAATTGAACCGGAGCCGAGAGCCGTTTCGGAAGGACGAGAATTGGGACGCGTGCCATAAGGCAGAGGAAGGAGGAATAACATACAGTCCCAAAATGTACGGTTGTTGAATAGACGAGCGCTGCTCTGACAATGGTAAATGGGCTCACCTGAGGAATATCATGGCGGTGGAAATACCATTGCGAAACAGTGGCAGCAATCACAGCCCGTTGAATGCCAGAAATGACGCCCCAGGTCCATAGGTAGACAAGAATATAACATGCTCCCAGAAACCACGACTTGCCGTCTAAGACCCATATGGACCCATTGACAACTTTTCCACGCAGAAAGACACGCGTGAAAAGGCTGATCCAAACAAAGGTGAAGATTACAAATACACACACTGTGGCCGAACCGACCAACAACAATGGTTTGTTATCGCTGGCGATCGTACAACACAGCCGGATGGCGTTGAGGCTTCTTTGAAGGACATGGCGGCCACGGTACACCAACCAAATGTACCCGGCCGCAAGAACAAGAGGTACTAGGCTGGTCCACCGCATAACTCGATCTTGGGACGTATTACCACCGTAACCGCTCCTATAGGACATCGCCATAGGATAAACGGTGAACGTGATCAGCACAATGGGCACTGAGACAATTGAGATGTAAATGAGCGCAGTTGCATAGCGCTTCATAAACAAGATCCATATAACTGAGAGGACAATGGACGAAACAGTGGTTAGTATAATCGTACTCCATGAGGCCTTAATTAGAGTGTATATTGTGTCTCCCAAAGGTACTGATTTGGGCACAGATGTCCGCAGCCAGACTATCAAGGATGTAGCAAAAAGCATGGACACGGATACAAGATAGAGAGTGCTCCACAACGAATCTAAGTTTGCCTGTTCAGGTCTATTAAACGGCACTTCCGTTGCTTGAGGAGGGCTGATCTTTGGTGACTGCTCATACTCGGCGTCGTTCTGTACGGCAATGTCATCAGGAGGACCCGATTCCTCCTCATCCTCGTCTTCCGACTCTGGCACATGGTTCACCGCGGGTTTATTAAGCCCTATAGACTCCAACCCTTCCGAGCTAGACAGGCTCTTGCCATGTTCCTGGAGCAGTGAATCGGATGGTCCCTGTTCTTCGTCGTCGTCGTCATCTGAATCGCGGCCGGTAAGATGATGCGACTGTAGCAATTGGCTGGCTCGCGACTGATTCTGGTTTCTCTGGCCAAAGGATGACACCCAGCCTTTCTTATTAGTGTTTGATCTGACTGAGTAGATACTACCTGTCTCTTCGTCGCCATGAAATAAAGGCGCCGACGGCCCCTCCCTGAGTCTAGATTGTGACTGTCTGAGGAACTTGGACGTATCTACAGACCCCCATGTTAGCAGAAGGTTGGACAAAAATATTCAGTGGCGACTTACACTCAGAAAACATGCTAATATATGTCCAGGAGCTATTGTTCAATGATGATCCACAGAAACCCTTATCTCACTATCACGGGGTCCTCCCAACCCACGACCACAGTTACAAACACCGACATAATCCCTCCTTTTAGATCAACAAGATGGGCCCAACATGGGATTTTATTGCAAAGATCGGTGAGTATTTGTGCATTAGCGAAGATGGTTATCCCTAGAGCTTTCTATATTTCTTGTGCGGGTTGTGGCAACTGTTCTGGGGTGATAATGTGTTGGAAAAAGATGGATAGTGGGACAACCCCTTATGACCATGATTGATGACGTCTGGTCCACTTTGCATCTAATTGTACATCTTTAACCGTACTTTGATGGGGAGTGGCTTTTGTTGTTAAAAAATTGGTGAACCACTCCTGATCATCACATGATTCTGAGTGAATGGACTTTGGACTGCCACAGTTACGCATGGTCGAAAGTCTTTTCCTATTGGAGACAGGCACACGTTTAACCACCCAGCATGGGGAGTGAATGGGAAAGGGATTGCTGTTGGCAGGGAAATGTTTACTGACTAAAAATTTTCTTTAGTTATGATTGGGGACTCGTGAGTAGAGCGAACGCATGGACAGCAGTAGTTTTTAACCGAGACCATAGGGCGTGCGGCAAGTCGTCATTAACAATCCGTCTCACAGATGACCGGTTCTCAGATGTACATGATGTGACAATTGCTGCCGAGATTGGATCAAAGATAATCCCCGTTGGTGAAGGCAGTGACAAAAAGATCAAGCTACAAATATGGGACACTGCGGGCCAGGAACACTTCCGTGCTGTGACCAGATCGTACTTTCGAAATGCGGCTGGCTGTATTTTGGTATATGACGTAACCCGTCGTGAGACATTGAAGAACGCTCAAAACTGGTTAGAGGACATCCGAGAACAAGCTGAACCCGACATTTCGATATGCTTAGTTGGAAACAAGTCCGATCTAGAACAGCAACGACAAGTCACCTTCGACGAGGCCGAGAAATGGGCCAATGAGAACAATATCAGCCATTTCTTAGAAACGTCAGCAAAAACCGGGGATAACGTTGTGGATGCTTACACCCAACTCGCCCAGCAGATTCATGACAAAATTGTAAATGGCCAATACAATGTCAATGACAAAAACCGTGGAGTGAAAGCAAGTTCGGCCTCAGGGGGTCTCAATCTCAACGTGGGCCAGCAGCCACAGCCGTCCAGCTCCTGTTGCTAGTTGTCTGAAAACTGTATAGATTATGCATAGACTCACCCCGATGTAATACCATTTGTCTCTCGTATTTCATGCGTCGTCGGGGGCGGCGATGATTGTGAGGGGGCAGACCAGAGATGCGCATTAATCCGCACGCGAAGCGATCGACGCTCCTCCACCTTTAATATCCGTACAACGTTAGGTCTATAAAAACAGCAGAACCTCAGAATCTTCCGTGCACACTTCAGAACATCTATATGAGTCGATGAGTACAAAGGTAAAGTATCACAAGTCGTGTGATTATTGCCGATACCGCAAGGTGAAATGCAGGCTGGCCCCAGAGGCCAGCGTTTGCGACCATTGCGCTCGATGTGAAATCCCTTGCGTGTTTAGTCGCAAGGCCAAGAGCGCAAAGCGGCTGGTAAAGTCGGCTCAGCTGGCAGCAGAAGTTCAGAAACGCGAGCGGCAACGGAATGGGGAGTATATTGAGAATGTATCTTCTGTCAGTCCGCCTGCAGTGAATGAAAGCGACATCCTTCGGTGTTTGACCGCAAACGTTCCGGTCAATAACCACACGCTGTCCATGGCGATGGAATCAATTATATCCGACGGCAACCGCATGCTGACCACGTCCTCTCAATCGCAGATAAGAACGGATTCGTTGGCCGCCAACGGTCTGTATAAAGATTTTTACACCGTCTTTATTCAGCCGTATACACCGTTAATATACAACGGTCTGTTGGACCATTTGAGTCCTATTGCCAAGCTGTGCATTGTCAGTTACATAGCTAACCCGCCCAATTTTTTGGATGTTCTGCACAAATGGGCCCAGGTTGATGACTACGGGGCCAATGACCCGTTGAATGTGTCGGCAATCGCCTTATTAGGAGCGAAACATATCCTACCTAAAGACCTCATTTCATCAATTTTCTTTGCCTACATACACCACGGCCAGTCGTTGCTGACCTTGCCGGCCGTCACCGTGGACGCCTGGACTGCTCTGTTAACGTCTACGGCTCCTGAACTAGAGGAAGTTAGTGCACCAGACGACATTTCATCACTGTTCCCAGAAAGCCAGTTTAGCTACCATTTTGTTACACTAACCCTGACGTTGCATCGTTACTTGAGACTGCGGCTTGAGGTGGAGACAGATTTTTCATTGAATTCTCACCAATTCCAGTCGTGGAGAAGGCGTGCCTTGCAGTTGGAGTACGAACTACTACTGTGGCCAGTGAAACTTCCAATTGACCTAACAGTCGTAAAGGACGAGCTGATTGCTACCGACGGTGCACTGGTCCTACACATACTTTCCAACACTCTGCTACTTGCCTTGTACGGTCACGCACTCGCCAATCCGTCCTCTTTCGGCAAACTTCACTGCCTCCAGCCAGTGCCTGGTGTGCTTCAATTTCTGACGGGAATGGCAAAAAGTTCGTTCATCAACGGACCTCAAGTTCAAGACAGATGGCCGAATGTGTGTCAATGCCTAACGTTAACCGCGAAGACCATTCTCGATATTTACGAATCTTTTGACTTTGAATACGCCAAAGTGGCTCTTTCTTTTTGGAGTGACGACCAGACAGACCCTAAACTTTATCAAAGGGTACAAGAGGCTCTGAACTACAAGGATTGGTCAGATGATGTAGATGGGGCAATGGTTTATTGGGTTTACAGGGATTGCCGGTCAATGTCCCTGAACATGCATCTCTCTGAACTGGCTTAAGCTGTTTTATCCTTATGTCTTTGGGTCCCAGCTAGTGATTGTGTTCATCAAAGTTGTATCTAGTATAGATAGGACTACAGAGCAATCATTTCGTTCACTATTACCTCCAGTCCTCGAGATACTTGCACAGAGCAGTCATGGCCTGTATCTCGGCTAGGACATTATCTTTTTCTGACAAAAGAAGAGCATAGAAGCACAAATTGCTGACTTTGGCATTGTACCTTGAAACATTTGGCTTTCAATTGCTACTCGGAGCAACTTTAGTGGGCATAGGACACTGCAATGCCATCGGTCCTTACGTACGAGGACGTCTAATACAGTCCGGAGCTATATTTTATCATAGTAGCATGATGGATGAAGTTACATACATGCAAGTTCAATTAGACCTTTGACTACACGGTAAAAGTCAGTTAAAAAGGCCCCAAAAATGGCTAGACTCATATAGAGACAGTTTTAATTTCTTCGCTGTGTTTAGCCCTGAGGTCTCCCCGGAAAGTTGAATTGTTCCGGTCAACGTAACCCCGGAAAAATAAAATATGTTTCACTCCGCCATCACGCCGTTTCGCGCCGCGGGGAAATTAACGGAAAGTCGAGCGGAGTTTTCTGATCTCTGCAACATCTCCCACTTAAGGCTCACGAACCTCAATATATAAAGGGGGGTTTCTCCATTGAGTCCTCCACAGACCATCTAAATTATACTGTACGACAGAAATATGTCATTGAATAATGTGGTTACTTTAAAAGGATGGAGTTGGCGAAAGGCTGGCGATGGCGCCTGGACCAAGTGTGCCCACGACAAGCCCACTACCGAGATCTTTACTGATTTGTTAGATGCAAAGAAGATTCCACATCCGTTTTTGGATAGAAATGAACGAATTGTGCAATGGGTTGGTCTTGAAGACTGGGAGTACTGCTCTGAGTTTGAGTACAAACCACAGCAAGGCAATGCCACTCAAGACCTAGTTTTTGAGGGTCTTGATACCATTGCAACTGTATATTTGAATGACCAGCAGATTCTCTATTCCGACAACATGTTCCACATCCATAGGGTTAATGTCAACGGAAAGTTGAAGGAAGGAACCAACAATCTCAGAATTTTGTTTAAATCAGCATTCAAGCATGGTAAAGCATTGGAAGAGAAATACGGAGAAATGAAAGGATTCAACGGCGACCATTCAAGAGTATATGTGCGAAAGGCTCAATATCATTACGGTTGGGATTGGGGTCCAGTGCTTATGACCTGCGGTCCGTACAAGGAAATTCGCCTAGAGTCATATGCTAAGTCGATTGCAGACGTGTTTGTTGATCCTGTTCTGAATGAAGATCTTACAAAGGCCACCGTCAATGTCAATATTACAGCCTTGGGCGAAGTTACCGATGGCACAGCCGAGGTTAGCCTCGAGTCTCCTTCTGGTAAGAAGTACTCTGGCTCCTGCTCTTTCGAAGATGGCAAGGCTCAAATTGACATCGAAAACCCAGAACTTTGGAACGTGAGGGGCCATGGTGCACAGAACAGATATAAGGTGTGTGTGTCTTTGAAAGATACAAAGTCGGGGGCTGTTTTGGATACATGGGAACGACTTGTTGGTATTAGAAAAGTTGAATTGGTTCAAGAAGAACTACAGGAAGCTCCAGGAACTAGCTTCTATTTCAGAGTCAACAACATTCCTGTGTACAGCGCTGGATCTGACTGGATCCCGGCCCATAACTTTTTGACTGCCCTCACAAAGGAGGACTACCTCAAATGGATTCGTCTAGCTGTGGATTCCAACCAGGTAATGATCCGTGTGTGGGCTGGTGGTATTTACGAACCAGACCTGTTCTATGAAGCCTGTGATGAAAACGGTATCATGGTTTGGCAAGATTTCATGTTCGCTTGTGGCCAATATCCATACTACAAGGAATTTAGACAGAGCGTCATCAAGGAGGCTGAGGACCAGGTGCGCCGTCTTCGTAACTTCTGCTCTATGACAATTTATGCCGGCAATAATGAGGATTATCAGGTGGCTGAACAAGCTGGTTTGGAATGGGACCCTTCGGACACGAATGGGGACTACACCAAGACAAATTTCCCAGCTAGAACCGCCTATGAAACTGACTTGCCAGCCGTAGTCGAGAAACTGTCTCCACGGGTTCCTTACCACCCTGGTTCCCCATGGGGCGGAAAAGATACTACGGATCAAACAGTTGGTGATCTCCATCAATGGAATGTGTGGCATGGTTCCCAAGAAAAGTACCAGTTTTGGAGCTGGCTGGGTGGCCGTTTTGTAAGTGAGTTCGGCATGCTGGCGTGCCCTTCGCGAAGAACTGTTGAGCAGTTTGTCACTGAACCGGCTCAACGATATCCTCAGAGTCTCGTGATGGAAAGCCATTGTAAGGCGGATGGGTTCGAGCGAAGACTAGCTCTTTACGTCATGGAGAACATTACTGTTCGAAGTATGAACTTGGATGACTGGATTTATGCCACCCAGCTTATCCAGTCCGAATGCATCGCCTACGCCTACAGATGCTGGAGAAGAGAATGGAGAGGTGATGGTAAGCGATACATCGGTGGCGCTTTGGTTTGGCAGATCAATGATTGTTATCCGGTTTCCAGTTGGGCTATCGTTGATTTCTATGGACGAGAAAAGATGGCCTATTTTGCTCTGAAGCGTGAAAGTGCTCCACTTGGATTGGGTATCTACAGATGTGACGTGGAGAAGAAGGGTCAACCTCTTCAAGGCGAACAACCAGGCCCACCACCAGACCTTCGCGATAAGAAATACGTCTTTGACGTCTGGGGTGTCAATAGTGGTCTCAAGGATGTTGAAGGTACTCTCGAGGTTCGTCTTTTTGATGTTGAAACCGGTAAACTGATCCAGGAAATGGACCGCAAGACTGTCACCTTGGAGGCAAATAAGACCACGGAATACTTGGAAGACCTTGCTATTGACGAAAACACATGTATTCAGGCAAGAGTATTTGACGCCAGCAATAACGTTATTGCCCGTGCTTCTGACTTCCCACAACCACTGAAGCATTCTCTTTTCCTTAATAGAAAGGTCAAGGCTGTGGCCAAGAACGATTCCATTGAAATCACCACCAATGGTCCGGTGAAAGGTGTGGTCGTGTATTTGGACAACGAAGATATCAGGTTGGCTGATAACTGTGTTGACGTCTTCCCAGGAGACCCATACGTCATCGAGGCAAAGGGACTTAAAGAATCTGATAACGTTTCCATCAGATATTATGAACAAGATGCTTAGGTAGTCTATGTTATCTTTAATCAACTAAATTAAATGAAACTTCGCACAGATGGGCTAAAGTGGTATACAAGCCCTACGTGTTAGAAACCAAATAACTATACATACATACCATGCATTACTTCAATCTCACGGAACCTTTAGAAACGAAAACGACTGGCGGTAGCGGAGATGGATCGGGCCCGCCGGCCTGCCGTCGGGTGTTACGATATACCTGCACCACACCACTTCCCAAAGACTAGCTTATTTAAAGATGCGGGCAAGCTGTACGGCAGCATAAGAGGGAGAATGGATAGAGAAAGATTAGAAGAAGGAGTAGATGAATGGACTGGTTTATTGGGGACGCGGACAGATAGAACTGATGAGTTTGATGAACTAGAGAAGCTGCCGTTAAAGGTGAGACCAAGTATCTACAAGGTGCTCCCCGTGTACGCATCAGCTCAGGTTGCTGCGTTTATGCTAAAGGCAGTTCAGATGAATTGGGTTATAACACTTGTCTGCAGAGGAAAGTATTCAAAAGAATTGAGTGACGGAGATGCGATATGTCAAAAAGCCGAGGTGCAGTCGATTGTGTCTAGCTATACTGCCTTCTGTTCTCTGCTTTCTGGGATCCTGGGCCTCTACATGCTTCCCAGGATTTCTAAATGGTCAGATCGCATTGGCCGCAAGGCGGTTTTTGGCATCTACTTTGCTGGGGATATGGCCGGTTTAGTGTGCATGATTGTATTGCTCAAGTGGTGGCAATATGTGGATTATAGGCTGTTGGCGGTCACATATGTTGTTAGTGGCTTGTGTGGGACCAATGTTGTCATCACTATCATGATGTCTTCGTATACGTCAGACTGCGTTCGGCCTACAGAACGGCCAAAGGCCATGAGCTATGTGACGGCGTGCCAGCTAGTTGGCAAAGCTGCGGGGCCGTTTCTCAGCAGCCAACTGCTTGAACGAAGCAATGGGAACCTAGCAAGCACGCTGTATGGCGCACTCTTGTTTGATGCGCTTGCCGTGGCTACGTTGGTGTTTGGGGTGCCAGAGTCCAAGAAAAATAGTCAACTTTCAGAAGAAAACGATGAGTCCTGGTTTCAGAGATTCAACATTCTGTCACCGCTAAAGAAGATTTGGAAAGTATGCTATGAACAAGACTCGCAGACCCGTCGAAACATTCTTGCCCTCTTGACGGTCGATCTGATCTACGAGATTATCATCAACGGCAGGGCGGGGATCGCAGTGCTATACCCACAAATGAAGTTCGGATGGACGGCTGTGGAACTGGGCTATCTTGAGTCTGCCACCGCGATCGCTCGAATTATTCTTTTGGTGCTTATAATCCCGGCGGTTATTAAGCTCTTGCGCGGTCTCTTCAACGAACCGGAGGGAATGTCGGGCATTAGCAAAACAGAAATTACTATTGTCCGATATGGCAACGCATTGGAAGTGATGGGCTACACGGGCTATGGAGTGGCTCTGAACGCGACCCAGTACATTGTAGCGTCGTTCATTGCAACTTCAGGGGTGATTGCCAAGCCGTTTGTGCAATCAAGTTTGCTGAACCTGGTGCCTCGGCATTATATCGCCACATTTTTGGGTGCAAAGGGCGTGCTTGACGGCCTTTTCGGAATTGCGTTTTCATCAATTGGCCTGTCCATCTACTCATACACCGTCTCGCGCAAGCCCGAGCTGCTGTTTTACATGTCTGCAGCTGGCTATGCACTTGTGATATTAATAGTAACTGTGTCCATCAAGACATCGTCGTCTCGCTAGCTTTTCAACAAGTGACTGACCCTTCGTTTTCACTTTCTGCCTGTCTCACAATTGGCTCTTAATTATAATGAAGTATCACTAGTGTGCTCAACCCGAGTACCACAGGGGGCAATCGACAACATTGACACTTCATGGACGCTAACATATGGCTGGATGTGCACTTGCAAATGCGACAAATGCCCCATGTCGTCATCGGAATGATCTGCAATCGAAGCTTCGGTGCATCGAAGAATTTAATGCATTGCCGCCCGCCTTCGGTCGGGGTAAAACGTAAGCTATTTAAAGACAAAAAATGTCCAGTCCAAATCAAGAACTTATGGAACCTTGTGTTTATTTATTAGTTTCCAGGTGCGTCGTTCCATTGACCCCTAGAGCCTGTTGACAGACGCGAAAATGTTGTTTCAGCTGCAATCTTTCTGCCACTGGCCCCTTTACGTACATGCGGATGTACGCATGCAATCGGCTCGGAACAAACAAGGAGCGATGGCCAGCAACATCTTGGGAATCTCATGTAACCCACAATATACAGGACTGTTATGTACTTTTCATGATTTGAATAAAACACCGATAGAAAAACACCAAATTCCTCAGACAGTTGATGTCTCGGCGGAAAATAATCGGTTGAAATTGTCCCTCGGTTGGCGAGCGCAAGCGCGATGCGCGCGGATTGGCCAAAATTACCCGGAAGAGACAATTGGACCAGGAAATACGCGCGGGCGGAGTCAGAAAAGCTGCGCTCCTCATTCACGGGTGCACACACACATTCACCGTCAAACATACGCAGTTGTTTCTCCAGGACTAGTAGTGTAAAAATCAGGGAAGCAGTATAGGGGGTGAGCTCGATTTTCTTCTTTGCTGTGTATTGTATATATTTTTGCATCTCATTCAACAGATACACGTGTGAGAAAGAAAGGAGAGGTTGTGTTTCGTTATTGATATTGTAACAAGACAGACAAAGCCAGATGCTTACTCAGTCACAGCCTATGGCACTAACGATAGACCCCCTTGATAGCGGAGAGAACCTGTATCCACAGCAATCTACCCGATCGAACCCTTCTTCATCTACGGACGAAGCCGATGAGGACAACTTTGCATCTCACAACTCATCTTCTGCCAGATCAATGTCTTCCTTGGCTACAACAGTGTCGTCGCACGAAGATATAAAGACTGTTCAGCAGCCGCCGAACAATGTGCGCATACATTCTTTTGAGTCGGATTCGTCGGACGTTTTCTACGACGCCAGATCAAACTCGCCGTGGTCTTCGAGCTTGAACGTTTCGGAATTTTCGCAGCAGCAGCACTACACTCCGAAGGAGGAGGAGGAAGATTTTTGCTTTGATGATAAAATGACTGCCACTCCTCAGAAGGCCGACTCGCAAAACAACTTGCCTCTCCCACATGGCAACGCATTAACTACCGCAACTTGTAGCAGCAGTGCAGCGTCGACCATTACACCGACCACCAATGCCAACGCTAACTCCAGCCCGACCCCGGTAGTCAACAACAACCACAACAACAATAATGCATTTCTTAAACCGGGTCGTCGTTCAATAGAGTCGACCTCAAGAAAGTCGTTGGAATCTCCAACAATTGGTGCCCGACAATCACCGTCTTCATCTTCCACGTCGCTGCCGATTATCAGTTACCAGCGATCCGTTTCGTCCTCCTCAAAACTGCCCACAAAAGCTGCCACCCAACCTGTAATGCAGTCGCAGCAAACTCCCAAGCCCAGCAGAAACTCCATTTCGTCGCAGATTTCCATTCCGTCGTCCCAGCGGGAAAACCTGCAACGGCAGTCCTCGCATAGAACTTCATTCTCCTTTTCGCGGCGAAGGAGCATGGTCCAGTCGAACCGAGTCTCATCCAATAGCATTCATTTAGATGAAAATAGCGGAGACATTGAACGACTGCGCGAGGCAATTATGGCCCAACGAGAATCCAAAAGACGACGTCGAGAGTATATGGAAGATGAACGAGTGTTGGTCGGTACAAAGGTTTCCGAGGGCCACGTGAATTATGTTACGGCCTACAACATGCTCACGGGAATTCGAGTATCCGTTAGTCGTTGCAACGCCAAAGTCGACCACGAGCTGGTGGATGCCGATTTTAAGGCCAAGCATAAGCTTGCTTTTGACGTTGGTGGCAATGAGCTGACCCCGTCGGCTAAATATGACTTTAAATTTAAGGACTATGCTCCGTGGGTTTTTCGACACTTACGCTCATTATTCAAGCTTGATCCGGCGGATTACTTGATGTCTTTGACTTCAAAGTACATTGTTTCTGAATTGGGGTCTCCTGGTAAATCAGGATCATTCTTCTATTTTTCTAGGGATTATCGGTTTATTATCAAAACAATCCATCACTCGGAACACAAGCTCTTGCGCCGCATTCTAAAGGATTATTATTATCATGTCAAAAACAACCCCGACACGCTCATCTCACAATTTTATGGGCTTCACCGAGTAAAGCTTTCATTCGGACGCAAAATTCATTTTATCGTCATGAACAACCTTTTCCCGCCTCATCGAGATATTCACCGAACCTACGATCTTAAAGGCTCCTCGCTGGGCCGTTATCTACCAGAACCGGAATCCGGAGATTTGTCCAAGAGCACTCGAGTGTTCAAGGATTTGAACTGGTTAAAACACAATGAGCACCTCAAACTGGGACCACAAAAGCGCGAAGATTTCATCAAACAGCTCGAGGTGGATGTGGCACTTTTGAAGCGTTTGAAAATTATGGACTATTCGCTGCTGATCGGTATTCACGATTTAACAACCGGTAATACTGAACGGATTCGAGACTCGACGTTGTCCGTGTTTGAACCAGGACAGAATCAGACTAAAATTAAAGTGGCAGAGCTGCGCAAGGCGTTGAACGCTGCGAGCCCTACTGCTTTGAACAGCATAAGTGATTTGGTGTTTGACGAGTATCTAAAGAAAGATTTCAAATTTTATGCTGATAGTGGTGGATTCCAGGCCACCGACGACAACAACGAGCCGTTGAACGAAATCTACTACCTGGGCATTATTGATTGTCTGACACCATACACATTCTTCAAGCGCGTGGAAACATTCTGGAAGAGCCTGTCCCATAACCGTGCTGCAGTGTCGGCAGTACCTGCAGACGAATATGGCGACCGCTTCTTCAAGTTTATGAAATCAATAATCACAAAAAACGACAAAAACGAGGAAACTAACAACCAAGCGCTGGCCGTGGCCAATAGAGAGCAACCTAGACAATCCATTGAACCTGCATTGCCAGCATTAGCTGAAACTGATAGAGAGAATGGTGGCGCCTCAACAACAGCCACAAGCAGTCAAGAGTCCGTCACTAGAAGGAGATCCCCCAACTGAACTTAATTATTCTTTTTTATAATTCTTCTTTAAATTATTTTGCATGATTGATGATTTTATACTTCTACTCTGTAGTTAATTCATTCAGAAATATACTAAAACTTCATTATTCCGTGTGTGGTTTGTCCGCCGTCGAGCAACCGGCGCTGAAGGATTGTTACACTCCTACGTCCATGCTCATCTGGAATCTGGACGTTCAAACAACAATTGAGCTAACTCTTTTGTGCTCCTCGGACTAATTGAATAGTCTTTAAAAATGAGCCACTGCTATGATACAGAAGTTATTTGGCTCAGTCGGTTGCGCTTTCGGGCACAGCCCTAATTGATCAACCATTCACCAATCAACTGTACTTCATTTCGCTTGCGGATGTTATTACCCAGTAAACACCCTGTTATAGTAATAATAACAACAACGAGAGTAGGTAAATCTATACCTGGGGAAAGACATTGCTATTAGCAGAAGGAAGTGTTGCTCAAACTCCGACAAAGCCCGGGCTTTCCCGGGAGTCGGGGTTGTCGGGCATATATAAGGGTCCTAAGCCACCGGACTCCACAAACATCGCAACATGCTGTCCACTATTCTCCGCAGCAAAGTAATTAAGCCTCAGCAATTTGCGCAGTTGCTGAAGGAGCCTCAGGAATTCCGTGTCGTGCCCATTGATGGCAGTTGGTTTTTGAACCCTGCGGCACAAAGCAATGGCAAGACTGGGTATGAATGCTACGTCCAAGAGCGAGTACCTGGAGCTCGATTCTTTGACATTGACGCCGTCAAAGACAAGGAATCTCCATATCCACACATGCTTCCATCCAAGGAAGTGTTTGATAGAGCCATGAGCGATCTTGGAGTGCGCAACGATGACTTGTTGGTTGTTTATGATGCCATTGGCAACTTCTCGGCTCCTAGAGCCTTGTGGATGATACGTGCGTTCCAGCATGAAAGGGCTGTTTTGTTGGACAACTTCCCATTGTACAAAAAGGAGGGCTATCCATTGGAAAGCGGAGAGCCAAAGAAGGCTGAGCCCAGTGAATACAAGTCGCCAGGCTTGGACCCTGAGATGGTGATTGCCTATGAAGATCTCCGTGAGATTGTGTGCGATAACGACAAGAAGAGCAAGTACAACATGCTGGATGCCAGACCCAAGGTGCGTTATGATGGCAAGGATCCAGAGCCACGTCCAGGCGTTAAGAGTGGCCATGTTCCTGGAGCAGTGTCTTGTCCATTCCCACAGGTGTTGAACCCAGATACTAAGGAGTTCAAGTCTCCTGAAGAGTTGAAGAAGATTTTCTCTGACATTTCCAACCCTGATAAGCAGACCATTGTCATGTGTGGTTCTGGAGTTACCGCCTGTGTGTTGGAGAACGCTCTTAGAGTTTCCGGCGAGGACAAGAAGATTCGTGTTTACGATGGCTCCTGGTCCGAATGGGGTCAACGTGCCGACGACAACCTGGTAGCCAAGTCTGAGTAATTCAATCAACTAGTATTTGGTGTGTAGTTTGCGAGATTTATGTATACAAAAAAAAAAAAAAAAAAAGAAATCAATCCAATTGCGCCTTGTGTCCAGGCTCCGTTTGTACCCAAAACTATGACATTCCCTAAGCTACTGGTATCCGGTCGTTCATTTCCTGCTGCCGAGCAGCACGGGCTTTGAGTGCCCCGTCCGTTTCACCCAGATTAAAATCATGTTTATCCTTTTCCTCGGCATAGTTGTCTGACACGATCATTGGCTTAGCAACTATCCCATGTTGCTGCGCAGACTTGAGGAAGCGAGCTTCGGTTTCTGCGTTTGGAACCTTGAAGTAACACTCGTTTTTCCACCATCTGGCAGAAAAGCCTAGTGCAATCATGCACCTAACCTGGTCACTTGGATTGGGCATTCCGCAATGCCACAGCGTGAGGTCTCGCAGGACAATCGATCCTCGTTTGAGCACCGGTTGGAGAGGCGGTCGAGTTTGCTTCTGCTTTTCCAAAACGTCTGGCAGGACTTCCATATGACGATGATAGTACTTGTCATCTCTCAGACGATGAGTAGCAGGCCAGATCTGTGTCGAACCCGTGTCAGGGCCAACATCAATCAACGTGATGTTGGCGATGAGGTAAAAGGTACTATGCATGTACGTACAACGCTCATCAGAATGAACCGGTTGCTTCTTAGTGCTCTTGGGCATTGCAGTATTTCCGCTTATAAAGTCCCACTTGGGATCTGGTCCAAGGATGTACTTGACGCCATCAAAGAGCAGACTGTTTTCGAACACGTCCGGATACACCAGCTCCTTTATATGAACCGGTGGTGCTTGCTGGATGTTCTCCGTTCCAAAATTTAAAAACTGCGTCTCACGACGAATGCGAAGACCATCCTCTACCATGTATTCATTCATACTGTCCATATGCTCTGTGTCTATCAACCCTTCTAACACGACGACTCCATCCCTATGCATGCCGTCCACGATCTTTCGCAAGTTGTCAATTCCCCATTTGCCGGATTCCAGCTCCTCGCCACTGGCTCTTATCCTCACAAGATCACTCATCGTTAGCAGGTACTGCAGCTACTGTGTGGGGGAGCAGTCGATGTAGCATCTCATCGGATTTGGTGGGGTTCGGGGTTACCACACGGGCGCGTAGACTGAAGTTGGACTCTTGATTTGATCAACCACGGTTTCAATTGGACCAAGCTATGATCGTTTTACGCTATAATGGAGGAATGGACATTTTCAAGTAGTCTTTGCGGTTTATCAGTGGACCTGTGTCTAACAACGATATACATGGATCATCAGCTCGCGGCCAATCGTCTTCATAGACCTACTCTATACTCGTGGACGGTAATGCTTCACACATACAAAAGAGGCCAGCTCGTTTTACACAATGATTTACTCGCGAGAATATATTCGCTCTCAGTCGGCACTGAAGGACGCTTTAAGGATTTCTAAGACTAATTGATTTAACTGTAAGGATACAATAAATTAATCCTGTTCAGCGATAGCGACCAGGCGTTCGTCGATTTCATCTGGAGTGAGCTTTCGGAAGTTAACGTCACCGTCGATGCCACAGACGCCAATTTCGATATCATTCTTTCTAAAGTCGACAGCTAGAACGTTTGAAAGTGAAGTAATGGCCAGCTCTACAACCTGCTTCCAATCACCCGCAGCTGCGTCCTTGTTCTTGAGCTTCTTTTCCAGGTGATTCATCGCTTCCTGTTGCTTGGGTCCGGTGGCGGTGGCCTTGTAACTAACATAATAACCAGCTGGATCGCACTTGTACAGCTGAGGGCCAAATTCGTCGTCTACCGAAATCAGAGTGATGGCCACACCAAGCGGTCTCATATACGCCCGTTGGGTGTAGATTTGGTTAATATTGGCCAGCCTTTTTGCCAACACATCGCATGGCATGTCGTAACCATTCTTATATCGGAATTCAGCGGCTTCTCCGCGTGCCCTGGTAACTGCAGCTCGAGCATCAGCAATCTGACCCGTCAACACCGCACCAATGGTGGGCGAGATTTGAAAGATGTACGAAACAGAATCAGCCTCCAACAACTTATCAGGAACCTTCTTCTGTGATATAACGACGGAACAGTCCTTTCCACGGACGCCAATTGACGTGATATTTGCTGACGTGATAGCCTTGAAGGCGTATTCTACACCGATGTTAGCATCGACCTTTCTCCTCCAGCGATATGGCTTTACTCACCGACTTGATAAAGTCGTCCCTCCGGAGAGAAAATCGTAATGTGTCTATCGAAACCAGCACTCCCTAAGATCCTGTCAGAATGTCATTCCAGTCCTCGTCTCGTCCAGCTCTCTTACCCGACATGTTTGTGTTCGTAAGGTGGCAAGAAGTGTGAGGGTCTCCTCCCAACACCACCCTCCCATCACAAAATATGCCTTCAACTTATGTGAACATATATATATATATATACATATGGGGATGCTCCAATGTTGCTGGCTTCACCGTAATGGTTTTATAACTGCAAATTGCAGAGCGTTCCCCAAATACCAGACGAAAACAGAACCAGGACATAGGATAATACTTGGGGCCCAGTTGGAGGGGTCAGGGGGTGATGGCCACCGGCCCACCGATGGGAAGTTTAATTTCATTCAAAAGTATCGGGATTGACTGACCACGACAAGCGTGCGATGGTAGTCAAGACGTGGGAAGATGAGCAGTGCACATTAGTCTACGACAAGAAGACTACCGAGGAGACGCCATTTTACGAAGAGTTCACTGCTCCGTATCAGCCTCGTGTTTCATATCATTTCAACAAAGATGTGAGCAAATTTCACTTTGGTGCCCGGCATCCCATGAAGCCCTTTCGCTTGATGCTGACGGACCATTTGGTTTTGGCGTACGGGCTGCATGATAAGATGGATCTGTATGAACCTCGGAGGGCGACAAAAGATGAGATCCTGGATTTCCATACTGACGATTATGTGGACTTTCTGCAGCGAGTGACCCCCGACAACGTCAAGGAGTTTTCGTCTATAATCAACAACTTTAACATTGGCGAGGACTGCCCGATTTTTGATGGCATGTATGACTATTCGTCCATATACGCCGGAGCCTCGTTGGATGCATCACGCAAATTGATCAACGGCCAATCGGACATTGCCATTAATTGGTCGGGCGGCCTCCATCATGCAAAGAAGTACGGGGCTTCAGGCTTTTGCTACGTTAATGATATTGTTTTGGCCATTCTCAATTTGTTGCTGTACCATGCGCGGGTGCTATATATTGATATTGATATCCATCATGGCGACGGGGTCCAGGAGGCTTTTTACAAATCGAATCGGGTCATGACGCTGTCGTTCCATAAGTACAATGGTGAGTATTTCCCTGGAACGGGCAATTACAACGAGATCGGAAAGGATGATGGCGAGCATTATTCGCTAAATGTGCCACTAAAGGATGGAATTGACGATGATGCATATACTCGCTTATTCAAGTCCGTTGTCGAGCCGGTATTGTCAGTGTTTCAGCCAGGCGCCATCGTTCTACAATGCGGTGCCGACTCTTTGGGCTGTGACCGGCTGGGATGCTTTAACTTAAATACTCGCGCCCATGGCGAATGTGTCGCTTTTGTCAAGTCCTTTGGAATCCCTCTCCTGGTTTTGGGGGGCGGCGGGTACACGCCGCGCAATGTGTCCCGTCTGTGGGCGTTTGAGACGTCAATCTGTCTGAACGTTGATCTCGACCCAAAGCTCCCTTCGCAATTGCCATATATCAAGTACTTTTCGCCAGATTACAGCCTCCATCCGAACCTATCAGGCAAGATTGACAACAAGAACACCCGCAAACATCTAGACGAGGTGCGAATCCGAGTTATGGAACAACTGCGCTATCTCAATGGCGCCCCATCCGTTCAAATGCAACTCGTGCCTCCAGACCTTGAGGGCCACGACCCTGACACCGATGATGCCATTAAAGATGAAATGGCCGATAACATGGATACTTCTTGACGACAAGCCTCAACCGGCAACTTAATTTATTCGCGTTACATCTCATGAACCTGTAATATTAACCTACTAATCTAATCTGTCCATCTTTCGCCCAGAGTACAGGTGTTTGTCTTTGTGGCCCATGCCAAATACCTCCATTCCCCACAAAACACTTATCTTGGCTACTTCAGAAAAAAAAAAAAAAAAAAAAAAAAAAAAATTAAAGGATCTATAGCGACCCTAACGGTTTTATCTTGCACGTGACCACATCACTGACACGAGAGGCCCGGATTTACCCGAACCGCGGTGTCGGCAAGGAACTTGTGCCGAAAGAGTCTGGAGTATTATCACGTCTTGGGGCTTCGTTGTATAATGCGCTCATGCTCTTGTGCTCAATTATCTGACTGCCAATGACCCTTTCATGGCCGGAAGAAAAGGGAAAACGGTGAGGCTCAAAGCCAGATTGCACAAGTGGCGATGACACATTTCTATTTACCCGACCTTCGCGGGAGGGGAATGAGTCAATCGATGGGGTGTCCGACGCGGTCATAACCCTTCTCCAAACATCATTAATATACATATTTATCCAGCCCTTTATATAGACGCCCAGAGTGCGAATGGACAAGACACTAATCAAAAGCGCAATTGGCACTTGGGCGGGTCCTGGCCCTGACCCTTTTTTCATATAGCCGACGGAACCATCGGGACCCGCCGGAGTTACCGAAAGGAGCGTTCACGTGACTAACCCTGGGCAAAAACCCCACTTCTCTGTACATATTCTGCCCCGACTAGAGAGAGTAAAAAATATCTTTCCTTGCAACCCACTCGCACACACATAGTTTTGCAACTGGACGTACCTCCTCGCTTCGTGTTGAACTATAGAAGAGGATGAGTGACCCTAGTGATTTATCGAAAAAAACATTTTATCGCCATGCCTCGGTCGCGAAGGATGGTGACAAATACCTGAACTTGGAGGACTTTTTGAATGCCATCGCGCCTCCAAACGAGGACTATCATAAGATTAGTCGGAACTCGTATGCAGTTCTCTTCCAGGTTGCCGATAGGAGTCACCGAGGATTGGTGTCGTTGAAGGACTGGCATGCGTTTGAGTCTCTTTTGGATCGGCCAGATGCGGAGTATCTTATTGCCTTCAAGCTTTTCGACCAGGAGGGCCGAGGTGAAGTGGATTTTGGCAAGTTTGTCGAATTGTACAAGGCCAACCGGTCGCCAGATGCGTTGCCGTTCGATTGGAATTCGAAATGGGCGTCTTTGTATTTAGGCGATAGCCGAAAGAGACACGCTCTTTCGTACCAGATGTTCTCTCAGATGTTGAGTGGCCTTATGGGTGAACGTGTCCGACAGGCGTTCCAGCATTATGATGGCGACAACACCGGCTACATCAGCCCTGACCAATTTCAGGAGATCCTGTCCAAGACTGCCGCCCACAAGCTGAGCGACACCATGTTGGACAATTTGCATACCCTTTGCAATGCGTCCCACTCGTCCAGAGTGTCGTATGCCCAGGTCAGAGCTTTCCTCAACGTCATTCGCAACGTGGACTTGCTCGACATCATTGCCAATCAGGCTACACAAAAATCCAAGGACGGCACCATTACTCGCGAAGACTTTATGACTGAGGCTGCCAGATCAACCAAGTTCTCTCTCTTCACCCCCTTGGAGGTCGAGGTTCTGTTCCACTTCGTTTCGATCATTAATCCAACTGGCAGACTGTCCTTGGACGACTTTCGAAGAGTGTTCGATCCTACTTGGCAGGATCCGTATACTCGATACAGACAATCCGAGCAAATCAAGGTGGATGCGGCTAAGAATGCTCTTGTCAACCCCACATCTTTCCTGGGCGAGGTTTTTGAATCCGTGTACAATTTTGCCCTAGGCTCCCTTGCCGGTGCGTTTGGCGCTACCGTTGTTTATCCAATTGACTTGGTGAAGACTCGAATGCAGAACCAGCGTTCCGCCACTCCTGGCCAGCAGCTGCTTTACAAAAACTCTTTGGACTGCTTCAAGAAGGTCATTAGTCGTGAAGGGTTCAAGGGCCTCTACTCAGGTTTGGGGCCACAGCTTGTTGGCGTTGCCCCTGAAAAGGCCATCAAGTTGACTGCCAACGACCTTGTCCGTGGTAAATTGACTAGGAAGGATGGAACGCTCCCTGTGTGGGCAGAGGTTGCTGCCGGTGGTACTGCCGGTGCCTGCCAGGTTGTGTTCACAAACCCGCTGGAAATTGTTAAAATTCGTCTCCAAGTTCAAGGTGAATTGGCCAAGTCTGGTGTCGAGGGTGCACAAAAGCGATCTGCACTATGGATCATTAGGCATCTCGGTTTGGTTGGCTTGTACAAGGGTGCATCTGCTTGCCTGTTGAGAGATGTTCCGTTCTCTGCCATTTACTTCCCAGCCTACGCCCATTTGAAGAAAGACTACTTCGGTGAGGGCCCAACCAAGCAATTGAACATTGGTCAGTTGCTTGTTGCTGGTGCCATTGCCGGTATCCCAGCTGCATACTTCACCACTCCATGTGATGTCATCAAGACCCGTCTTCAGGTTGAAGCCCGAAAGGGGCAAACGTCTTACAGAGGTCTTTCTCACGCTGCCACCACTATCATGAGGGAGGAGGGTTTCAAGGCCTTCTTTAAGGGCGGTCCAGCCAGAGTTTTGAGATCTTCACCACAATTCGGTTGTACTCTTGCTGCTTATGAATTCCTGAAACAGATCTTGCCGCTTCCAGGTACCGCCCAGAAGACTGAGGCCGGCCACGTCCAACCTTCATCGCAGGCTCGCCCAGAACCTCCAGTCAAGTACCTCAGGAGTCGAAACGCGCTGAAGATTTTGCTAGACATTGATAAGAACTTTGGCAAGCCAGGCGCTCTGACCTCTGACAAGGCCAAACTTATTCCCGGGTTGAAGGGCGACAATTAGAGACAAGGAAGAAAAAAAAGTAAATGCTTTCATACGAGATAGACACACTTTTTGTGTATAAATAATTGTAATAATGAACCACAGTTATATAGTCACACGTCGGCCTCATCCGAGTGTCACTATGTCAACCCCAAAGCACGAGGTAACTGGTCCGTGTCACACGGCTTTACCCGTTCCCCAACCCTTATCTTTGAAACGATATCCTCCTGCGGCCGATGAGATGGAATTGGGCGAGTGCATATATGTGCGGGACATTTAACTGTGAGTGTGATGGCAGCTTAGAAAGGGCCCCATTGAATTTCCTAGGTGATGGCCAGCTCAATAATTGGGCTTTGTTCATTCAATCGGTGAAGAAAACGTACGACGCCGTCTTAAATAACACCTTCCGTGTCTATTTACCCGGCAACTGCTTGGTCCAGCAGAAGGGTGCAACTGTATCTGATTACTGACACTTTCTATTTCGCCCCTGACGAGGTGTCCCTTAATCTGCCATGGACGCATCACTTCCTTGTACCATGGAATTAGTTGAGTTTGTACGAGTGTTCATACAACAATTGGTTGAATGCCAACATCTCCAGACTTTCGTACTAAGGATAACGTGACCTTATTTATCACCATGGCGTTCGAGGAAAGCAGTCTTCTCTTCAATAGAACACCGACGAAGGTTCTATAGAACAAGTTGCTATTACAAATCTAGCAAGTGCTGACCTCCTCAGGGGGAAAGGAACAGCGACATCCGAGCACTAAACATCTTTGTCTAGTGGATCGTCGAAACTGATTCACGCAACATTAGGAGCTGTGCTTGGTTTAAGACAATGTCAGTTTCTCCTTATCATCCGCCGTCCAGCTAAGAAGTTCGGTCAGAGAAGATTGAAAAAGTCGTTGAAATCGCATCTCAACGGGCGGTTACTATAGCAACCATCTTGGAAGGTCATGCATGGCCAAACCTGGCAACGAATACGGTATTTTTTTAATTGATTTCATATAAACTCCACAATCTCGGTTGGACATGAGTAAAATACGACAACCCAGAATAGAAGGAAATAAATCAACTTGTGCTCTGAAATCAACGCAGTGGCCGCTAGTTCGAGGCCTCTATTTCATAGTAAAAGATAAGAGAGGGTTAGGGGACCGCTGGTTGTTGTTGCGTTTGTGTCTGGCAAGTGTTTTAGTCGGCCCGCGCGTGGAATAAAAGCGGACAAACTCGGAGCCAACACTCGTCCTAACGATCATCTGCCTAACAATGCCTTGCAACTGTAGCTCTTCTGGAAACTGTTCCTGCGCCCCCGGAACATGCAACTGCGCTAACTGCAAAACCAACAAGTCCAGCTTAAGTGCCTGCCCATGTGGCAGCTCTGCTTGCAAGTGTGGAGGAGACTGCCGCTGTGGCCAGGGCGCTTGCACTTGCGGTTGCTGTGGACAATCCAAAATCTGAACGGAATAGGAGTGAGTAATAGCTGGCCAATGCATGTGTTTCAGAAATCATTAACTTAGTCTTTCAGGTATAAATAGGCCTTGGTCGTCCCGCCCAAGCTATAGCCATTTAGTTGTATTGAAATTTTTGTTTTTTTCTTGTTTCTTCTTGAGCACTTGAAAACAATCATCATGGAATGCGATTGCTCTTCCAGTTCAAAATGCACTTGTGCCCCGTCCTGTCAATGCACAAACTGTGGCTGTCCGTCGAAATGTGACGTTACCACCAAGAAGACAGCACACTAACCAGCCATGACCAGTTCTAATGTTCAGACAACTCAACCACGTTCCACATTAATGAGAGCATGTTTCGTAATTGATACAATGTATTGTTTAATAGCATTTTTTTTTTTTTCTTTTGTAGCGAGTGCAAAGTTATCTGACTCGGGGATCAGATTGGCGGTGTCTTTTCCGTGGCCATGGATCACGTCCTGTTAGACAAAGCTCCCTTCATAGTTACCATATCGTACATTGCAACAAAGTGGTCGACATTTTGACAGTTTGTCCCTGCGCCCGAGGGTTGCCTTGTATATATCTCAGACGTCGCTGGATCCAGAGGCTGCTTCTCTTTCTCTCTTAACCACAGAGAAACGGGCTACTTACGTGTTCAGAAGTAACGAGCCCAAAGGCGGTCAATCACTAAAGCTGTGCTCTCCCGTCTACTCCTGGGCATATAACCCAGGCAGCAGTCTCTAGTGCGTTGAAAGCAGATGCAACGGCCAGACAATCACACTGGCATGGACCTCCCTCATTCCCCCTACACTCAACCAGTCATATTCAAAGCACACGCCCCGTCCTCTTCCAAAAACACGCCATAGCCTCTGCTAACCGTACAAAAGGCCCCCGTTGACTCAGAGATAAGATACAAAATGGGCGGGGTTCGCCGTCACCCACCATACCACTTGTAAGAGATGCAGTGGCAAACGCGCGCGGCGGCGCGGGACAACGGGAAGTATTAAGCTCAGGGATCGAGTAGATTTACAGTATTAATTGTATGGCCTGACTAGGAAAAACAACACTAACTTGGTGCTAGAGCAGATTGGTTGGTAGTTTGGACATTGAATTAGAAAGCTGTGCTCTGTGGCATATCAGTTGGAATTCAATTTCAAAAGGTGTTTAATTTTTTCTTTTTTTTGTTAGGCGTCTTCACGTTTTCTGTTTCCTATTTTTGTTCGTTGTGTTGCGTTCCGGTGTTTGCTGTTCTGTACACCTACTCTCGATAGAACGTCACGGCCATGGATTATCAGCCAATGGATTTGGTGAGTAGCTTGGAATGGGGATGGATGGACTGGACTAACCGTGCAGGATGAAAACAATGCCCAGGATGGGGTCATGCCAGTGAACGATGCTACCGCGACGCCGGCAATGATGAATGCGAAGATGGCCGGTGGCGATGGACTGCAGGGGGATGCTGGGGAACCTGTAAAGCATGAATACGCTAATGACTTTGAAGCCATGAAGGCAAAGTCGTTCCCCCCATTAGACGATGAATTGAAAGTCCTGGAAGAGTTCAACTCTACGTGGGAGATTGACGATTGGAAGTCGCTAGATAGTAAAGTCCACGGTCCGTCTATTCAGTCGATGGGATATAATTGGAGACTGCTGTTGTTCCCCGAGGGCAACAGGTCCGACGGCATTTCGTTGTACTTGGAAGCGTCGCCTGCAAACAAAAACCAAAGCCAAAAGATGACAGAAGACGATGAGCAGGAGGACGAGGAAGAGGAAGAGGACTGGGCGGTTTGTGCACAATTTGGTTTGTTGATGTGGAATCCAGAGGACCCGACTATATTCCATCTTTCCTCCGCTCATCACCGGTTTAACCAGGATGAGACGGACTGGGGATTCAGCAAATTTTACGAACTTAAGAAGCTTTTTTCGCGTCACCAGGACCGCGACTCTGCATTGATAGAGAATAACAAGGTTAACATCACAGTGTTCGTTCGCATAATCAAAGATCCAACTGGGGTATTATGGCACAACTTTTATAAATACGACTCAAAGAAGGAAACCGGCTACGTGGGTCTAAAGAACCAGGGTGCCACTTGCTACCTCAACTCGTTGTTACAATCATTGTATTTTACAAGAAACTTCCGCCAGGTTGTTTACAAAATCCCAACCCAGGATGACAAGTCAAACACAGTGCCGGCTGCACTTCAACGGATGTTCTATTTGCTCAAAACCTCAAATTCGCCGGTAGGCACGTTGCAGCTGACAAAGGCCTTTGGGTGGGAATCCGATGACGCATTTACCCAGCATGATGTTCAGGAATTGAACAGAGTTTTGATGGACAAGTTAGAGACGCAAATGAAGGGCACTGAGGTGGATGGTGCCCTGAATAACATCTTTGTTGGACAGATGAAGAGCTTCGTCAAATGTGTCAACGTCGATTTTGAATCGTCACGAATTGAAGATTACTGGGATATTCAGCTGAATGTAAAGGGCATGAAGTCATTAGAAGATTCCTTTAAGGATTACATTCAGGTGGAAATGCTCGAAGGCGAAAACCAATACCAGGCGACTGGATACGGGTTGCAAGATGCAAAGAAGGGAGTTATATTCCAATCCTTCCCTCCAGTTCTTCATCTGCAGCTCAAAAGATATGAATACGACTTCATTCGAGATATCATGATTAAGGTAAATGACCGTTATGAATTCCCGTTGGACATCGACTTGAGTCCATTCTTGGATGAAGATGCTGACATGTCGGAATCTTGGGAGTACGAACTCCATGGTGTTTTGGTTCACAGCGGCGATTTGAATGCTGGCCATTATTATGCCCTATTGAAACCAACCGCTGATGGCCACTGGTACAAATTTGATGACGATAGAGTTACTCGGGCGACGTTTAAAGAGGTGCTAGAGGAAAATTACGGTGGTGATATTCCACACTTAAATAACGCAACCACTGGGGGAGGTGGCAACATGAGGTTTGGACGGTTCAACTATAAGCGACATTCTAGTGCATATATGCTAGTGTATATCAGAAAGTCACGTTTGCAGCAGGTTCTTCCTGGTGGAGAGGATGATGTTCCTAGCCATATTCCAGAAAAAATCCATCAACAGGCTTTGGAAGAACAGCAGCGAAGGAAGGAGCGGGAGGAACAGCAGTACTATATGAATGTCAAGGTTTCCCATATGAACCAATTCCGAAGTTTTGAAGGCTTTGACATTGCACTTTGGGAAAACAAATACAATGAGCAAGTGATTCCAAATTCCGAGCTTGCTCGTCCAGACGTCTACAGAGTTCGCAAAGATACACCAGTTAGAGATTTCATTATCGAACTGGCCAAAACCTATAATTTAACTGATCCGTCGGCTGTCAAGTTATGGACAATGGTATCCCGTCAAAACAAGACATACCGTGTTGACGCTCCAATGGACGCATCCACTGTTACAACTCTGGAAGAGGAAAAATTGAAATCACTGCAGAAGCTGCCAGATTTCAGACTATGGCTTGAAGACGGAACAAAGGATCATTTGACAAAGGAGCAGCCGCGTGCTCCAGAGGTTGCCCCGCCTTTATCAGGTGAGGATGAGCAAATGGAGCCTACCGAGACTGAGGTCGCAGGTGAAGGAGAAGAGCGACCATTGGTTTTCTTGAAACAGTTTGACCCATACGCACAAGTTATTAAGGGCGTATGCACTCAGGTTATCGAGCCACAGCAAACGGCTGGTGAGCTCGCCGAGCAGATCAAAACTTACATGGGTTGGCCGTCTGATTGCGTTGTCCGTCTTTATGAAGAGGTCAAACCAGAGATGGTGGATGAGTTGAGTTCAAAGTCAACCTTCAATAACGCGGAAATCGGTTTAGGTGATATCATCTGCTTCGAGAGGGTTCTTGACTCGGTGGAAATGAGCAAGGTTAAAGGTTGCAGAACCGCGAAAGAATTTTACGAATTTATGCGCCATAGACTGTTGATTACGTTCAAAGAACGGTCGTCTGCAAAAGAACACCATGGCGGTGGAGGAGACCTACGTATGGATACTGGTGGTGAAAATGAACCACCTGAAGACAAATCCACTGTTAACCTCTGGCTGAGCTGGAATGATTCTTACGAAACGATGGCTACCAAAGTTGGGGAGAAGCTAGGTGTAGATCCCGGATACCTCCAGTTCTTTACCACCAGTATCAACGGAGCGCAGCGTACACCAATCAAGAGCGGTGGCTCATCGATTAAGCAGATTCTGGCTTCCCCATACGTCCAACAATATTCTAAAGTCGTGTTATACGAAGTCCTTGATATCAGCTTGGCGGAGCTCCAGAATAAGAAGACAGTATCTGTTTCATGGCTAAGTGACGGACTGTCACAAGAACATAAATATGATATCCTTGTTCCAAAGACAGCGACAATGAGAGACGTCCTCGCAGTGCTAAGAACAAAAGCAAAAATATCGGAAGAGGATATTGAAAAGACCAAGCTATGGAGTGCTCAACATGGTAGAATTCATCGCATCCTCAACGAAAGTTTCCCAGTGATTTCTCTGTCAGATTCTGTTAATGTGTACGCAACAGTAACACCACAAGAGGAAGTTGATTTCTTAAACACGGAGGGCACTGTGGCCGATCGGAAGTTCGTCTTTGTACAGCATTTCCAAAAGGACCCGAACAGGACTCATAGCATCCCGTTCACCTTCTTGGCAAAGAAAGACGAGCCTTTTTCGGACACCAAGGCAAGGCTCCAAAAAGCTTTGGGAATTTATGACAAGCTCTTTGAAAATATTCGATTCGCAATTGTTAGAATTGATGGCCAATCACCACCCCAATATATTGAAGACGATGATTTCGATCTGTTCTCTCAGATCGGGGAAGAGGAATGCTTAGGTATGGATCATTTTGACAAAACTGTCAGACGAAACCATGGTCAAGCAATTTTTATTAAGAACTGAATCAGCAGCTATTGAGTTAAATAATATACTTTGTTGAATCCTTTATAACAGTTTTATGGCTTGTTATCTCCGATCAGATCGGAAACAACATCTGGAAGATCTGTAGGCTACATATATCTCCTACTAGACTATGATACGCAAACTCTGCGGTAGAAAATTCGCGGATGTAATACGCTATGAAAATCAGTTAATAGTAGTTCGCGTTTCGGGATACCGATGCGGAAGAAAAATTCAGGTTACCAGTTATCTCGATTAATCACTAACATGCCGGTTGATAAGGCCAAGGGCCCAAAGCTGCCTGACAATTTACTTGACCAAATCGCTAAGAACTCTATAAACAATGGTACGTTTCACCTGGAGGCTGAAGGGTATAATTACTAACAAACGCAAGATAATCACCAATTTAAAAAAGGGAAGAAGGGCATATCGAGAAAAGAGAAAAGAAAACAAGAAAGAGAGGAGAAGAAGAAATTAAAGCAAATCCCTAAATCCAAGAAGGACGAAAAAGCTGTTCAGAATTTAGGGAGGTCTCAGGTGGCCAAATCCAATCTGAAAAAAGTAAGCGATAAGAAGCAGCAGAAAAAGACCGTCAAATTTGATCTCCCAGAGGGCGACAATCAAAGTGATGAAGCATTTAGCGGATCTGAGAATGGGGAGTTTAATGGATTTGATTCTGAAGAGGACATGTTAGAATTGGATGAAGATTCCTTAGATGAGAATGATTTTGATGATTATGTGGGAGAAGATGAAGACGATGATGGGACAGCGGAAGATACCTGGGCTGCATTGAAGGCACTGAAGCAAAAGAAAGAGAAATCAGCCAGGAATCCAACAAGTGCTGAAGAGACCATGCATGCATTGAGGGCCATGAAGGAAAAGAAGGCAAAAATGCAGGAGCCAGAGACTGCTGAAGAGGCCATGGAGGCGTTAAAGGCCAAGAAAGAATCCAAAAAGAATGAGGCCAGTTCAGAAAAGGAGCTGTCGAAGAAGAGAAAGGGCTCCGAGCAATCTGGAGCGTCAAGATCGAAGAAGGCGAAGAAGGAAATTGAAAGAAGGCCAATTTCGACGCATGAAAAGCAGATGATGGCACAGGAAGAATTAGAAATGGAGTATTATTCCAAAAAGCTTGGTCTAAAGTCTATGAAACTAGACTCTGGAGACGATGGGCTAGATGGTCTACTGGGTGATCTAGACTTCGATGATTTTGCTGAGGGAAGTGAAACGGAGGAAGATGGCCTGATGGGAAGTGAGCGAAACGACAGCCAAGCGGAGGACATATCTGATGATGGTGATGATGGGATAGATGATGAGGATAATGATGATGAGCAAGAGAAACCGGTTAAGGAGAAAGAAAACCCGTATGTCGCACCAACGGGGGGAGCTGGAAAGTACGTACCACCGTCAAAACGAAAGCTGCTAGACAATGACAATAATGAATCAGAAGAGACCGTTCGACTGAGGAAGCAGATTAAAGGTTTACTGAATAGGGTCTCCGAATCTAACATTGGATCGATATTAACAGAAGTTGATTCGCTATACCTAAATCACTCACGGAGCGTAATGAACTCTGTGATTACGAAAGTTATTCTCGAGAGCATATCCTTACAAGGCAGGTTAAATGAACAGTTCTTGATTGTTCATGCTGCATTTGTTGCCGCATTATATCGAACAATTGGAGTCGAGTTTGGTGCACATTTTGTCCAGACTCTTGTGGAATCTTTTGACAAGCACTACAGCACTGACGCGAAGGGTAAGGAGGCCGTGAATCTATTAGCGTTGTTGTCACAAATATACAGCTTTCAAGTTGTTGCTTGCAATTTGATGTACGACTTTATTAGGATGCTATTGGATGGTATTAATGAGCCAAAAACTGAACTTTTACTGAAACTGATTGACAGCTCTGGATCTCAGCTTCGTTCCGATGACCCTGCGGCCTTGAAAGATATCATTTACCTTCTACACACGGAGGTGTCCAAGGCAGACCCTTCAACTATTAATACCAGAACAAAATTTCTCATTGAACGAATAACAGACCTCAAAAACAATCGACAGAAAAAGAACAGTTCACAAATATCATTTGAGACAACTCAACGGATGAAAAAATTCCTCGGTGGTGTAGCTGGTCGAGGAGGAGAACCCCTTCGTGTGTCGTTAGATGACATTCGAAACATTGAACAAAAGGGCAAATGGTGGCTTGTTGGTGCAGCTTGGAGGAACCAGGACAGTTCGAACAAACAAGTTTCAGCAGATGTAGATGTTGAGGCCATGCAGGATATACTTGATGCTGCTGAGCCAAATTGGATGCAACTTGCCAAGCAACAAAGAATGAATACTGACATTCGTCGAGCTATATTCGTGGCTCTGATGGGTAGTGAGGATTACGTGGATGCGTGCGATAGAATGCAGAAACTCAAGCTTAAGAGCAAACAGGAGAGAGAGATCCCTAGGGTAATTCTACACTGCTGTAGCAATGAGGAAGCTTATAATCCGTTCTATGCACTAGTCGCAACCAAATTGTGCTCTCAGCATTCCCTGAAAAAGACATTTCAGTTTGCCCTGTGGGATTATATCGGAGTACTGCAAGGCGAGGACGACCCAGATGCCAGTGATGATGGAATAGAACAGCTGAAATCGAAAGGAAAGGACGACTCTAGTCTGAAGTTGAGAAAGACAATGCATTACTCCAAACTTTATGCTCACATGGTAGCTGACGGAGTCATGACTCTCGATGTCCTAAAGACTACAGACTTTTTAACAGCTGTGACAGAAGTAAAAATTTTCTTGGAACTTTTTTATGTCACACTATTTCAAACCCTGGGTAAACGTGCTGAAGCAGGAGATCAGCGCACTAAAAAGACTGGCTTTGGGGATGCGATGTTTGAAACCAGGCGCGATGAGTCTGTGATTGCTCAACTAATGGCTAGTACGAAGGAACAAAACGTGCTCAGGGGCACCCAGTACTTCCAGCGCTTTGTTCTTTCGTCCACCACTATGCCAACAAAACGGAAGCAGCGTGAACGAGTCGAGTGGGCCTCAAATCTCATTGTAAAAACTATTGACCGGTATCTAGAGAGGGGTCTGTAACCAAGCGCCATTTTCAGTTGTCTCCTTGGTACTGAAGCCGTGTATATCGTATCACTAACACTAATAAATGCTAATATGCTTAATTTATTTTATAACGAGAGCTAATCTCTAGCTATATTGCATGTGTGAATAGTCGCACGAATCGGGGTGAAAGATGAAAAGCTCGCCAATTATACAGCGATAAACTAGTTGTACAAAGGTACTTCGGAATACGACGTATATACCAAATATATAACGATGCCCTCAATCACTCACCAATAATACAACCATAATTGAACGCAATCAGAGCACCTGGCTGTAAGATAATGGACAATACGAACATCAGTCGAAATGTAGATTTATATTTCACTTGGAGAAATAGATGATTGCTGCTCATTCCGTAGCCGTTCCAGCTCTTGCCGCCGAAGCTCGGTGCTGCTAAGCTTGTCGGACCAATTGTTGGATTCGTTGCCTTCTTTGCACCCGACAATGTCGATTTCATAGATTTTCAGTTCATTGAACCCCTTCTCCAGTCTTAACTTATTGATGGCTGGCCCTCCCGAACGGGTCTCCTTACTTAGAACGAGCGCTTCAATATCTGGCATATAGGCAGTGGGTCCATAAATATCGTTAATCATTTCACATTGCACTGTGGTTAATGGGAATACATAGTTGAGAAAGCCTTCGACAATCTCCTTGCGTTTTTCATACGACTGCATTACTTCAGCGTAGCGCTTGTTCTTTAGTAATTCGGGGCCGGTTATGCCCACCACTACCTTCTCCCAGGACAGATAACCTGCAATTGTAAGTAGAATTTTATGGCCGTCGTGTAAATGATCAAAGGTTCCTCCTAAGGCAACAACGTTATGCCCGTATTTGGAAGTGTCTTCCTCGTCCTCGTCCTCTTCAGGAATTGGCGTTTGTGCTCCAGAGGCTGCGGCCGACTCGGACATATCTAGGAAATCGTCACTCATTTTGATCAACATGACTGGCAGCCCGGAAATGAAGGGGTTCTCTGGTGGAACAAGCTTTCGCAAGTCATTAGTTAGCTCCATTTCGTGAACGCCAGCGAATACCACTTCCCACGCCTGCTTGCGGGCAGTATCGATATCCCGGCCATCCAACAAAACCGTAACACGCACACGCTCACGGCCGACCTGGAATGCCTCATGTCGGGCCAATTCATACAACTTGGCCAAAATTTGCTCTAGTCGTTGTAACGTAGCAGGGGTCTTCATCAGCATGATGTCCATCGTCCCGTCCGGCATCGTCATATACAGCGCTTCCCGAATCACGTCACTATACTTTTCAGGGAGCGACATCACAGGCGTTCCCCGCGTAAGCAAAACGCTAGCTTGATACTGCATCCCAATTGCTAGTGTACGTTTGCTTTCAGCCAAGTAGGAATTCAAGTGACCAGACGAGTTGGGGTAGCGGGCCTAATCCTGGTCGCTAACCCTAGCCCAGCAATGGTCTACTGTTTTCGATCGACAAGATTGATAAGCGCTTCGATTGATGGAAGCTCTCTAAATTTCATCATTCAGAAGTGTCGTTTATGTGCGAGTGTTGAAGCACGAGTGCTTCAGTGGGTATTCAGGTACGAGTGCTTCAATGGGTATTCAGGTACGAGTGCTTTCGTATTACATTGTATTGTTGACAGAAATTTGACTTAGGCTTTAGCCTTCGCCCAAATTGACAACAGTATAAGGACTAGCTGCCAGGCCAATGGAACCAGAGTCTGTCTATGTCTGAAGGAGTTCCGTACTCTAGGAACTGCTAAGTCTTTCCGTGTTCAGGAATTGATGTGGGCCCGCCAAGCCTCATTGGCCAACACACGCACTCACTCACTCGCACACGCTCCCTCTCAAATCCACTAACAAAAGATTCCGTCTTGAGAAAGAACAACCTTCCTTATTCCTCTAGTATAATCAGTTCTGATCTACTGATAACTTTCGAGGGTTAGGGTTGCGCTTTCCCAAGATTGTTTTTTTGCGGAAGTTTTAAGCCTGATCAAGTGATAAGCCAACGGCTTAGCAGTGTCATTGGCGGAAAATGAGTGGGCATATGGATAGCTATAGACCAGGGAGCGGGGTGAAGGATGTTGACAGAGCCCGGGCACGCGAAAGAGAACGACAAGAGCGAATTCGGGCTGAGGAACGCGAAGCAGAGGCTGATAAACCCGCAGCTGAGGTGGATCCAGTGGCGGAATATAAGCGACTGCTGGAACTGCGGTCTGGTGGTCGATATGTACCTCCTGCAAAGCTTCGGGCGTTGCAAGAAGCCATGGCGGCCAGCCAGTCGCCGAAGGATTTCCAGCGTGTTGAATGGGAAAAGCTCAAAAAGGCAATCAATCGATTGATCAACCAGGTGAATGTGAGTAACATTCGGGAGGTGGTTCGAAATTTATTTGCGCAGAACCTAATTCGGGGTAGGGGCATTTTCGTGCGCAGTGTCATGAAGGCCCAGGCGGCATCGGTGACCTATACTAATGTTTACGCTGCGATGGTGGCAATCGTCAACTCCAAACTACCGCAGATTGGCGAATTGCTGGTGACGAGGCTAGTTATCCAATTCAGACGAGCGTTCAAGCGAAATAACAAAGCAGTGTGTATCAGCAGCAGTATTCTTCTAGCTCACCTGTGTAATCACCAGGTAGCTCATGAGATTGTGTGCTTGCAAATGTTACACCTGCTACTAGAGAAGCCCACGGACGATTCTGTGGAAATTGCTGTCGGGTTCATGCGACAGATTGGCGCATACCTGTCTGAATTCAGCCCCGCAGCGGCCACTGGTGTGTTTGAGCGGTTTAGAGGCATTCTTCATGAAGGCAGCGTAGCCACCAGAATCCAGTACATGATTGAAGTGCTTTTCCAGATACGCAAAGAAGGCTACAAGGACCACCCAGTCATAGCTGGCGGGCTGGACCTGGTGGAGGAGGACGATCAGATTACCCACATGATTGGGTTGGACGATAGTGGTTTGAAGGCCGAAGACAATCTCAACGTGTTTCAGTTTGACGAAGACTATGATGGCAATGAACAAAAGTATAATCAAATCAAGGAGGAGATATTGGGCGACGATGAAGAAGACGAGCACAGCCCAAGTTCCAGTGACGACGAAGACGAGGTGGCGGATACTAAGCCCAACACTGACGATAAAGTTGTCATCAGGGACATGACCGATACTGAGTTGGTAAATCTTCGAAAGACCATTTACTTAACTATCATGTCGACAATGTCTATTCAAGAAATCACGCACAAACTGCTTAAGCTCCAGGTCCCCGAGGGCCATGAAATGGAGGTTGTCAACATGATTATTGAATGCTGTGCGCAGGAGAAGATCTATAACAAGATTTACGGCGGAGTTGGCACACACCTATGTCGTTTGACCTGGGAGTGGCACGATCGATTCAAGTGTGCTTTTAAAGATTATTACGAAAAGATTCATCGGTACAACACGGGCAGAATCAGGAATATTGCCACGTTGTTTGGGTACATTCTGGCC